>JAVJGG010000055.1:392457-406864 GCA_035590195.1 Aviceda cuculoides
TTCGTGAGAGGACTCGCCCGCGCACCCGGCCGTTAATAAAGAAGTGTCTGCTTATCTACACTAAATTGGTGTTGATATGTTCTTTATTCTGAGTTTTTCGGCAACATATACACATCATTTTGCAATTGCTGCCACTTGTATCCAAGAGCCTTATTCAGTATTCTTACCAAAACTGGAAACCAGAGCAGGGCAAGAAGACTGTGCCATTGACTCAAACAAGGGCATTACTATGATTGCGGACTGGTTTGCCCCATACTCTATCCAGGTTGGTGGACATTATTTGTGTATTTGATCACCCCGATATGCCTTGACAGAGAGAATCTGATGGGCTCTCCCTTGCAGCACCCTAGTTCCCTTCCCAAGGTGTTACAGCTCAAGCAAAACCCAGCGAGGTGCCTGGGTGCTCTCCATCACACCTTCTGGGGGGCACTGCCCTGTGCCTGCCAGCGTGGGAACAGGCCCACTGCCACTGCCTGCTCCCACGGGCTGCCTCTGCCATTGCTCCATCTCCTCGAGATGTGAGGAGACTCTGTGGTAGTGTCAGACCCACCTCTTACACCTCACTTTCGCCTCCCTTTTCTAAACAGTTAAACGGTGGCCATAGCCGGGATTGTCTTGCAGCAAGGTGTCTTGCTGCCAATCTTTATCGACTTAAAAACTGCTTGCTTATTCCCATGTCTTGTTTCCAGCCCTTTTGCAGGTGTTTGATGGCTCCTCCTCTCACCTTTTACCCACCTTGCCTTTTTAACAGTATCTTGGTTGGGGGTTTTGATATGTGGTTTTAGATGACCAAATAAAATTTGACAATTTGTTCTCATCCTATACAACCCTGCAGTGGTCCTGGAGTCATGATAGTAAAACTTAGCCCTTACTAGAATATAAAGAGCCTGTATGGAGCAGAATATAGAAATCGTGAAGGATTTCTGTATTCTGGATTCAGTACAGTGTTTCTTCTGGCTCTCATCCAAGCTTCTCCACATTGATTTTTTTTTCAGAGCTTATACAGGAAGTCAAACAACCTTTCCATTGCACCCAGAAGTAAACTGATCACAAGCCAAAGATGAGTCCTCTCTCTGCAGCTATCTGAACCATTACGGCAGCATTTGTTGAGTGTCCCTTTATTTTTCTGGTTTTAACCTGCAGTGTGCTGACAGCCCCAGAAAGATCCCTCTTAATGGACTTTAATAGCAATGCAGCGCTAAGCTTATATAGCACCTGCCACACCAAGGTTTCCCAATAGACTTCCCAAATAATAGAGTTTAAAGCTTCTGCTTTCACGAGCCAAAGGCAAGGCTCAAGAGAGCAAAATTAAGTTTGGGGTTTAAAATATTGACAAGCTTGACATTATTAATTTCAAGAGGTGAATTCATCACTGATGGAATGGATTGCAGGGGAGAAACCAGGGGAGGATCAGCAGAGACAGCATTGATCAACTTACAACCACACACCTGGATGGGAACCCAGGAACAAAAACCTTTGTTCAATGTGCAACAATTGCATGTTTACAGCTGCTTAAGCCACTGTAATTAAAATAAGTCATCCAGAAAAGCAACAGAAAGTCTGAAGTCAGGCTTGCTGCATGTAATTTTGAGCTTTCACGCAGTGCCTTCCATACAAAAAAATGTCTCAAAGCATTCTACAACTATTAACGGGTTACGCCTCCCTGATAGCAAAAGCATTATAGCTATTGCAAACCAAGACACATAAAGACCAAATGATCTGTGCAAATGAATTCATACTAATGCTTATAGCAGAAACCCAGGAGCTCTGGTTCTCTGATTCCTCAACTACCCCTTATACAATGAAGCTTTCTGAAACTCCAAGAGGCCAATGTGTCACATGCATGACTTCTCTTTCACTTTGGTCCTCATCCTAAGAATGGATATATACGTGCTACTAAGACTACTATAACATTAACAATTGTAGCCTTTAACAGGTGTAAAGCAGGCGTCATTTACTTTCATCAATAGGATTTCATGCTTTTAAAGCCAAGGAAGCAGGAGAAGAACCAAACCTTGTGTTTCCTGAGCTGTCCAGTCTTTCAGAAATAAATGAAACAAGTTGGAAACATCTTGTGCACCGCCTGAAACAAGAATGCAAGTTGAAGCTGAAACGTTTAGAACATTTATGAACACACAGTTTAACAGATCCTGGAAAGAGATTTTACCTCTTTTCAATGGAACAGGAAACCTATTTCTTAGCTATACACATGAGCTAATGAAAGCTGCTTCTGAACTCTGGCTGCAAAGTTCAAGACAGGTCACACTTTCCAGTAGGAAATAGGGCACATGCTTTCTGAATATTACAACCAATATATACTTTTTGGTTCCATATCTTTAAAAGCTAAATGCATCTTCAAATGATTACAGCTATCTTCTTATTCTCGAGTTACTTACCACATGTCTAATAAATCTGTGAGCACCAATCAGTGCATCAAGCTACAAGTTCCCATTTGGAACTCCTAAAATATTTCTTTTATAATGGAAATAAATTATTTTGATTCAGACAGTATAAGTAACTGCAGCTTATAGATATTATGCAGAACTGAACCTGGAAATAAGGCATTTTTATTTCTCTGCTGTAAGATTGCCCTCCTTGATTTTCAAACCATTCTCAGACATTTTGCTGCCAGGCAAAAGGTGACATGTAAAATAAGCTGTTGGAAGGAAAGGGTATGACTGAGGAAAAAGTATGCACAAAAAAGGCAAAAAGAACTTTTCTCTGAAAAAGAAAGTTTATAACCAAACACAAGCAGTGGAAAAAAACTGGTCTGCAGATTCAAACTATTCTTATCATCCAATATATGAACTCCACACTTCCACAAGTTCATTCTCTCCCTCTGCCTGCTAAGAAGCCTATTTACAATCCTTTTTTTGAGTGACTTTTGAAGGTGTGAGGAGGGACATAGCTCTGACTGAGCTCTGTCTAGCTAGGAACCAATCAGTGCCCTGCACCTAATCCACAAATTTGCGGCATGAATTCTTTTCACCTACAGACAGAGCATCTGACTCTGGAAACCAAAATTCTGAACTGGTGCCTTTGGGCTCTCCTACAGTTTTTTGGTGTCAGGAGAATCCAGCTGGGTAAATTGGATAAAAGATATCAAAGGCCCAGTTCTGTCACCTTAAGAAAATATAGGACCACTGTCAGTGCTATCCAGTGAAGAAGGTACTTCTCTGGGTTAAACAGACCCAAAATATGAAGTATTAGTGCTAGTTCATTCCAGTATTCAGATGGGAAAATGATGAAGAGATGTGTTATTCTAAATGCTTAAGCACCACAGAGGCACAGCGTAAAACATAAGGCATGCTGCATGGCAGAGCTCCCCTTGGCTCATGCATCAGCTTGCACAAGCCAGGAAACAGGCAGTAAAAAAAGCTGCATGCTCTCTTCTCTGTCATCACATCCAAAGCTGGGGCAAATAGTCATCAGGAAGAAGCTGATGCTGGTACTCGGTAAAGGAGGAAATCAGTCTAGGATGGGTCATGGACAGCCAAAAGGATCAGACAGCAGAAGGGACAAAGAAAACTCATAGGTATTTTACAGGACTGACTTGTCTAATAGGGTGGCCCTTCCTGAGAGATGCTGCCACCCAGGCAGAGGGTTTAGTGGGGGACTGAGAAGCAGCTTTAGCACCTTGCAGCTTGAGGGAGGAGAACGGATGCTCACAGATTCTCTGGGGAAGAGCTGAGCTTTTTGTTAGGTTTTATCCAGGGTTGGCACAGCATGGGAGGGCAAGAGAGGGGAGAGGGAGTTTAATAAGTGGGTAGTTTAGCATGGCTTTTTTTAGTGGCTTTACACATGTAGAGGATTTTATGTGTTTCATTCAGGAGCCCAGTACTGCTGGGCACTGTCAAAACATAAACCACCAAGGCAGTTCTGCCTTGATAAAGTTACCAGCCAGGAACAGGGACCGCAGAACAGATCAATATATAATGTGGGAGTCATTAGCAAACCACTTGCTTAACCAATGTCTAACAGCCTGTCTCGAGAAATAGACTACATGAAACAAACATGGGTGTAAGAGATTCTGCAGTAAATAATTACTGATTAAGCTATAGCTCACTACTGATAGTTTCTCTCTCATCTGTTTTTGTACCGCCTCACCTATGGCTGTAGTCTTCATGCATTTTTACTTCAAACTTTATTTTCATCCTTCTGAAAAAACGCTAGCCATAGACCTCTTGCAGGGGTATAAATTAGAGCCTAGGTTTGAGTGTAAGCTGAACCCAGATTGGACATAGCTGAAACCTATAGAGCAGAGTTTAATTTTCGTAGTCCTTCAATGCCACCATGTCTCCTAAGTCTGTATTTTCCACCTCCTCTATTGTCCCTCCTTTTCCTCCAGCTTATTAGAAGCCACCTGTTTGTTTCTAGCAAAGCTGAAACACAAAATATCACAACATGCTCCATTTCTTCACCACTCAGCTCTCTTCAACAGCCTGAAAAGATACTACCTGAATGGGCTTCTCGCTGGACTTGTTACCGAAAACTCAGAATAAAGAACTTATCGACACCAATTTGATGCAGATAAGCAGACACTTCTTTATTGACGGACGGGTGCACGAGTGAGTGCTCTCACTAACAACGCATACCAAGCACCAAAATCATACATCTTATATCAAATACATACTATGTCCATTCTTATGTTTAACCTTTCTAATGATTGGTCCTTCAGTCACACCATCTTATTAATATTTTTATGTTAAAACAATCATTGGTTAATCTCACTTAACTCTACTGAATGGAATCCTTGTTAATTAGATCGAGATGGGAAAGCTTAGGGGTTTCCAAGCAGCAAACTGGTGTCCACAACGGTTTCCTTAGTTTTTTAAACAAAACACTACAGATCAACAAATCTTTGTCAAAGTTTCTTTGGTTAACTGATTTTAAAAAATACTCAAATTCTTATGGTTACACATAATACATTTCCTAAAGTTCCTAAGTTCCTATGGCTACGTTACAAACTTCACACTCCTGTATTTTACAATTTTACTTTTTAATAAAACCTGGCTCTTTTCTATAATCAAATTTAATTTCTTTATCAGTGTATTTGCAACAGACTGAGTACTCAGCCCTGGGTGCTCACTGGTGAGAGGAGGGGAGAGAGCATGGTTTGGGGAGACACACTGACACTTTCATGAAAACAGCTGTGGGAGGCTGGCAAAGGAAAGGATTGGGCAGATGGATGTCCTGCATCGGGGCAGATTAAATACAATTAGACCATCTCACTATCTGCTTTACATGGCAAAGTACTGCAACAGTGAGAGCGGCTGTGAGGTTGTCCCACAGTAAGGTGGCTGACAAGGCACGCAGTCAAGTCTTGACAGGGGGTCAAAGAGAAGAGACAACAGAGTCCTTGGGAGAGACCTTGGCAACAGGAGGACCAAAAAAGCAGGAACAGATCTTGGACAGATTGTGTGATTAAGTGGAGCTGGAGATAATGGTATTTTAAAGATCTCCTGGGGAATGAGCTCAGAATAGATACAGCAGCAGGGCTGGATCTGTAGCTACATAGATAGCTATCACCGCATTTGTTAGCATAGAGAAGGAAATGGAGAACTGTGGTCTACATGGGTAAATTTCTTTTTAGCAGGTCAGTGCGCTGTTAGACAGATGTGCCAAAACGAGTGGTGTAACATTGTCCCGCACAGGCTGTTATAAGTCTCAGGACTATACTAAATGAAACTGTTGACAGGAATACTAGTCTCCAGAGGTTATTTGTTCACAGCTTGCTGTTTGAGGATAATGTAGGAAGCTGGAGAAGAGATAATTTTTAACCATCTTCTGGTATCTCAGTTCAGCACCACCTGGATGTTCACCCCAGTTATTCCTTATTCCTGACTGGATGCTTCTCTTTATTTTACAGAGGACAGACTTGCTGCAAGCTGTGATATTCATAAGCAGGATAAATGTCCAACAGCTGCCAGCTAGCTTTCCCTATTCATTCGTATGGTGATCAGTCAACAGATGCTGAAATCTCTCCTCTGCATAAGTAGATGGTTTTCTATCAAAAGCCAAAGAAAAGTTATCCACTCTCTTGTTTAGCCGTCTACAGGAAAATGCCATCCTTGCAGGGTTTCCCTAGGCTGGAGAAGCAGTAGAACAGCCATAGAAATGGGTCCTACATCTGATTGCCTTAACATTTCAAGCTACTCCACTTGTCTCTTTTTCCTAGACTTGCTTAATGAAACCATTTGAAACCATGACAATAGCATAGGTGTGGGTGCTGCTCATAACCAGGCTTTTGAATAGGATAAGCAATTAAATGTAGGCATGCCTAGTAAGCAGAAATGCTACCTTGTGGCCATGCCGTGCTTTAGGACTTAAAATAGGATTTTCTTTCTTTCTCTACACAAAAAGTAACATGCCCTTTCATTGTTTTGATAGGACTTGCTACCTCAGCCTGACTAAGGCAGCTGTTCTGACCTTTCAGCAAAAGATTTGTGATGCAGGAAGAGGGATGCAAACTAACTCAGAGGGAATGAGGTGCAAGGAAAGTCCAGTGGCTTTGTACCAGGAGGGGGAGAGGGACAGGGAGAGAGGAGACAGAAGCAGGGAGAGTGAGGACAGGGAGGTACACAGTACATAGGCTATGAATAGAGGGAACAGGACAAACAGCAGGAGCTTGAGTGGCTCATCATTTAAATGGCCATCAAGTGAAAACCCCAGCTACAGCACTTGTGACAGTACCACCTCCCACTGTAGTAACCAAACACATCCTGTGAAGTGCCTGAGAGTGGGTGATGCTGGTGGTGAATTCCACTCAAACAGGCAAAAGTCCCTATTCACTGCCCTGTCACACTCTGTCACCAGAGGAGCAGACCAGGCATCCTGCAGCCCCAATGAAACACCACTTGGTGTCATGAGTCCTTTCACCAGATGCACTTTTCTGCTTCATTCTTGGCTACACATACTGCTTACTTGTAGCTGTAAAGATTTTCAGTATCACATTTGTTATTTTAAAATTTTGTTATGCCTACACAAATTGGTTAGATTGGACAGTACATCTGTAAGTATATGCAGGAGAAAGAAGCAAAAATAGGGAAGTTGTATCCAAAGATTGTAATGAAACATCACAGTTTTTTATAAGTATAAAAAGAAGGGTAATGTCTTCCTGTGCCCTTGACAGCTGGATGCAGCATCACATCCCTCCGTCACAGCATCACAGAAGCCACCCTGAGATGTCGATCATGAGGACACAGGTCACCGTTTTGACACTTTGGTCCAGCCACAGCATGAATGAGTGCCTTTGCTGGCTGCCCACACATGCATGCAAACTAGCAAGGCTTTGAACCCCTTGCCGAAGAACTCTCCTCATCTTCTCAGAGATGTTGTGCAGGTGCACTGTGCTGCAGTAAATATGAGCTGCATCCAGTGGGCTTTGCAGGCAGCTTAGCCATGCCTTCAGTGCACCAGATGTGTGCACTAGCACCAGCTCAGCATGTATAAACTGCCTGCTCCTAGGTGCTTTGGTTTCAGCATTTAGCTTCTTGAACTAGAGCAGTGCAGTATGCTTTTCTTTAAAAAGGGATACTCAGCTTGTGGTATATGCAGTGCAGGGTCCCCTCCCTGGTTGCTGTAGCCCTTTTTCCCAGCGCAGCCAAGGGCCAGGTGAGAGAGCAGCTATCTCCCTCTCTGCAATAAATCAGCATGGCCAGAAAGTGCTGGGGTATGAGTGAGAGGGTCACAGTGTGTGGCCTTCCCTCAGGGACCAAAGTCGACAGGTGATGTGCCCACCCCAGAAACGCAGGGAGGCACCGCTGAGAATGAGTAATGGCTATCCACACCTACTCCCAGTCATGCTGTCTCGAGGACTTGCATCACCTCCTGATCACAGATGTGCATGAGCTCACGTTAAGGAGCCCCTCCTACTAATTGCAGGTAACAACAGTACTTCACTAATAAGCACAGTCAGCTCGCATCTCACAGCTATTGTCTATAAATTGCCTTCGAAAGCTGGTAGAAATTCCTGGATAGGGTTTTTCAAGCTTTTGTTTGAAACCGGGAAAACAGAAAGCTTTCTTCCCTGGAGAACTGATTAGAAATTGGCCTACACGGACATGGTCTTAATCCAGCCTTGACTATGAATAACAGAATAGGAAAAGCAGTTTGTCCCAGGTATATTTTTGAGGTGTTAAAGAGAAACTGTCATATCACTTCAGAAATAGGTGCTATTACAGACAAAGCCACTGTGCCAGCTTTTCCTTTCGCCTCCTTAAACCTCTCACATCCCTGTTAACCACTGCTGGGGGAGTTAATAAAGGAATGAGTAAACTCAGCAGGCAACAAAACTGACAGCCCCAGCAACGCCGACCAGCTTTGGGAGGCTAATTGTGACAGTAAGGGCTTGAGGATCCCCGTTCAGAAGTCTCCCAGTTTTTGTAATGCTTCCCAAGAGCTTGCTGATACCTTCCCTTTTCCTATCCTCCTGTTACTCTTTTTTCCATTGCTATGGCTTCCGCCTGTGGTATTTCACTGAACTATTTTCAGCTTGTTAATCATTGACCTGTCCCTATGTTCCACCTAATCCTGTCTCCTCCTGTCAGTAGTCTTCAAGATATACCCTGTAACCTGTCACTCTGTCGAAAAGTTGTCTGTAAAATGTAATAATCCTCCTGAAACCCATTTGCAAACCTAAATAGTGACTCATCCTCTCTCTCCTACATTGGATAGGGGTGGTTAGACATACATGATCATCCAGTGTTTCATCCCTGTGCCAGCACTCAGCTCCAAACCTGAGTGTGGGTATTCGCACTGGTCTTCTGGCCAGACTCTTACTCCACTCACATTCTTACTTGTCCTACGAATCCACACATTTGTAGCCCATACAGGCCAGACTCACTGCTGAAGTCAAAGATGGGTTTGGGAAGCTAGAAGAGTGAGTGCACCTTCAGAAGTTAAGTTAAGAAGCTGCAATGAGCCTGTTTCCATCTCCCCTCCCTGCTTCAGCAGCTTTACATTCCCACACATACACAAACACTTACAGCCACTTTCCCTCCCACCTGCTCATAAGAACTTCTCCCTCTTACAGCAGCTGACTGTGATTCCAGGACCATCTATGTTCTTGGAGTGTGTGTTACATGCTATGCAATCTGGGATGGAGAGTCCAAAAGACTTTGAGACAAGGTTTGCCGTCCCTGCTGCTGTGGGGAGGAAAAGGAGGGCAGCTCCTTGTGCTGTGGGGAGGTATCATCCCCCAGCAGTGGCCCTGCACTGTACAGTCCATCCCTCTTTCTGCATGGCTGGTAGCATCAACACAGCTGTGCAGGAACGAAAGAAGGACCAGCAGCTGGAGTCTGATGACTGCTCCTGTAGAGGACAGTGGTCATGCAGCTCAGGTGCTGCAGCTTCTCTCTCATCCAGTCTGCTTTCCACTTTCTGTCTCATCTACAACTACAATGTTGTTACACAACGCAACTTCTTTCTCTTGCAACTGAGCCAAGGTTTCTCCCCATGACTGATATCTTGTCAAAATTTTCTCCCTAACCACTGCTTCACTTCCATATTCCCACTCCTTACTCACCCAGGTCCCTGGAAACCATTGGTTGAGTATCCTGGGTTCAGCAGTAGTCCGTTAAGGTGAAATGCTTTCCAGCTTGACAGAGGGAGATAGAGAGATCCCCTGCTGTGTTTCTAAGGAAAACTCAAAACCTCAGCATTCTCCTTACTCACTTTCAAAGAGCACCGTCTCCTCACCCTCTGGCATGTATGCCAGCTCCTGCAAACTGGAGATGCAGCTCTCACCTTGGGCTGAAATACTGCTTCAGATCTCAGCATTTCCAGCCTAGGGAGAGGAAAGCAGAGCACGCCACAGTGGATGTGTTACTGAAGGAGGCAGGATGGGACTCTCCAGCAGCCCCTCACCAACTCACCTCCTCTTCCTCTCTCTTCAGCCTCTGTCCAAGTCCCATAGCTGCTGCCCTGGCCTGGGGAGGACTAAGCTGCTCAGAGCCACTGCCTCCTCCAACCTTTCCTGCTTGTATTCTGCCACCACATTGACACAACGGGCAGAGTGGGAAACACTGGGGCTCTCTGGCAAGCTGGAGGTGTGACTCCTGGCCTGGGGTCAGAAGAAGGCACAGATTTAACAGGGTGGGGCAGAAGGTTTGAGGACCACCACAAGCACTGGTCAGCCCAGCAGATGCTCCTGTGTGGCACGTCAGTTGTGGTTGACTGCACAGCATCCTGCTGGCCAGCCTGCAAGCGCACCCAGAGTCTGCCCAGCCATTTGCACCCAACAGCTGGGGAAATGCTTCTCAGCGAAGTTGATCTGAAAGGCAAGGGGATTGAACACAAATGCGGCAGCTCAATTGTACAGCATAAATGAAAGCCATCAGCATGCACACAGCAGGGGAAACTGTGCCATGGGTACAACTGTTAACACTTTAAACTTGTTTTATAACAGCATCAGACAAATTGAAACAGCTGCTCTGTATGCTCTTCATTTCCAGGGGCAATGTCTTTTTTTTCACTTGCTGTAAAAGAAATTGGTGATGATGATGCTGTTTACAAAATTACCCAAGCTGCACTTATGACTTCTAACTTCTGATCTTGCTGTGATCACGTGGATACCATGAGCAGCAAGATCAGAGTTTGCTCTGCTAACCGTGCCACAGCCCTGAAAAAGCTAAATGTTGGATAAATTATGGACGGGAGCAGGCAGGGGCAGCAAGGGAGAACTAACTGTTGGCCCCTATTTCACATTCTTTTAAGACCTTTTGTCATTGAACTACCAAACACTTTCTCATGCCGCTGAGCAATTAAGCCTCCCTGACACTGGAGCATTTATGAGGGAATTACTGCTTCTCTCAGCCATGCTCAGAAACACCAGGTCAGAAGTCAGAGAATTGATAAATCTGCCTGGAAATATGTTCAGCTGCTGAGTCCCTGGTCTGACATCTTCAGAGCAGTGGAGGAAAGAGCAGAAACAGCTTATATTCAGATTGCCAGGGGTGGGCACCTTCCAGTCTAATGAAGGCTGGACTGTTTTATATTTATACAAGATGTGAGTTTTATTATGCTTGTTTATCTGAGCTGCAGTATGACCCCAAAGACCCAGGTGCAGACAAGGTCCCTTTGCATTAGGCATTATGAAAATGCTGAAGAGAAGCCAGGTAAGAAAAACAGAGGAAATATATAAATATCACTGAACTTCTACCTTTCCATTTAACCATATTCTTTCAGCCTAAGCTTCTTTTTCAAATGGAAGGACATGTATAGTGCTTTATTTTTATCTATTTAATTTATAAACCAAGTAGTTGCAGCAAAGATGATTTGGGACACTGATGTTAAATGAACCTGGACCTTGGGGCAGAGGAGGCGGGTCTTGGGGGTTGCTAAAGGAGCACCCAAGACACAAGCTCTGCAAGAGGGCACAGATTCTGTATCGGTTGCTACATTGGGAGTTGAGCGACATGAATGCTATTACTAGATCTGCAGGTGCCTTCTTGTGTGACCCTGGGCAGCTTGTTTCACTTTCCAAGGCTGCTTTCCTCCTGGTAAAATTGCTGTAAGGATGCTTACCTTTTTTTTAAAAAAAGTGCCAGAGATAATTTGCTAAAAAGAGCTTTCAAAGGCTAAGAATGGTCTTTGCTGAGTCTGCTATCCAGCATCAGGAAATGCCTAGCACAATGTGATCATCATTACACATTCATAAGTCTCATGGTTTATAATAATAATAAAAGTCTAAGCTTATACAGAACATCTGCAGGTTTTTCTGTGAGTGATTTCAATATTAGTCAGTCACATCTGTGTGGGGCCACTACCCACTTTTGTTTTCTAGGAAACCTCTCTCCTTTTATTAAATCATGACTGTTTTCATTTTTTTTAATTTTAAATATTTTACCTAGAATTTTTAGACTAGCCTAGAATGTTTGTTTAATTGCATTCAATTTTTCTGCATTCAATTTTTTTGCATTTGTGCTTTTCTCAAAGTGCCCTGGATTACATAAGGGGCAGGAATGGGAAGTAATACATGTGTGAAACAAATAAAAGTATTATTAATAATAATTGCCTCTGGGTTAAGTCATATCCATGCAAATTGCAACTGGCTGTGCTAAGAGTTTTCTCTGTCACCTCAGACCCTCCATCCTGCCATTAATTGCAAAGAAATGGCACCCTCTTAGTCACAGTAATAATAACAGCAATTATTAGTTTCTAAAAATGCCATCCAATGAAGATTCATTTACCAGATTAACCATGAGATTATTATTGTTTCCATTTCAGAAAATGAAACTGAGGTACAGAGAGACTTAAAATACCCAGAAGAATGCCAAAGTTCGTACTCCAAATTCTGTGCTGTAACTATTTAAGCTTACCCTTTAGTTTTCAAACTTAAGTTTTAAACATACACAGCTATGAAAACCTTCTAATCTACATGACTCATAAGTTGATAATTCATAGCTGGTTAATTTTTTTTATTATTATTTATTGCTTTGTCAACACAACCAATGTTGAGAGCCAAGATGAACTCAGCTTGCCTTCTTTAATCTGGAGACTTCTTTCAAGCAGCAAAGAAAACTTGAGTTGGATTCACTGAGGCCCAAGCCAGAGGCTAAGGTGCCAGCACTTCTCTCTTCACACTGCTTGCACGACACCTAACTTAAGCTAAATGAATAAGCAAATCTTGAAGCGTTCAGCTGGATCGCACCCTGATATGCCAGGTGCATACAAAAACCAAGATATGGTTTTCAAATGTAGAAAATGAGATGAGCTATGCATTGAACAGCAGGCATTTGAAAGCCTGGCAGCCTTGGTCCCAATTCAGCCAGTTTTCGGCATGGTTCAGTCGCCTTTTCTGGAGTCACATCTGTGTTGCTGACTTGCTGCAGGTTAACATCTTCATGGTCTGTAGCCTCTGCCCTGGGCTCTAGCGAATCATCATAATTGTTCACCTTTATTGTTAGCTATGACTATAGCTCAGACATGTCCTCTCCACTGCCCTTTCCCACATGTTCATTTTATTTTTCAGCCTCAACACAGGGTTTAACGAGAATGATCTTCCAAAAGAAAAGATTTCACTAAGAAATCTGCCTACTGGAGAGGAATAAAAAGTGGTGATTATTTCAATCAGTTCAAGAGTCTCTCTAACAGATTGGTACCACATGAGTCACTTCTATCATTTTATGGTAATTTAGATCTCAAGATGAGAAGGAAGATGTATAATACTTGTGACATTCTCCACCTGCTCCACTTTATGGTTGTGCACATGTATCTCAATTGGGCAATCATGTTTATACTAAAATAAACAACCCCCAAATGTTCTGATTATATACAAGTACAACCTTTCCTACTATCTCTGAAAAAAAAAAAAAAAAAAAGGAGCACTTGAGAAACAATAGTATTTAACTGTTGTTTCTAAATCTGGTGGAGTTTTGCCTCCTCATCCTGTGAGGTCTGTTACCTCACCTAATGCTGCAGTGAGAATAAGAATGAGCCAGAAGTCCCTCAGTGAGAGGTAAAGATCAGACTTCACTATAAGAACATTTTCCATATACATCCTAAGCATTTCTCCCCTTAGAGACATCTCTTTTACATCTTTTACTAAACTCCACGTGTCCTGCTGGCAAATACCTTCCATTTTTGTTTATAATTTTAAATAAGAATGTATGGTTATGATCTCTCCCCAAATGCAATCATTCCCTGGTCAAACAGTAAACATTAGATTTCACAAGTATCTCAGTGTCTGCAGGTTGTATTTTGGTTGCTCTTCTCTGCATTCTCTCTGAAGATGCCTGGAGAAGAGCTGCGGGGCTGCTAGGGTCTCATTAAGAAGGATCACCACCTTCCTCATCTCTTTCATGCATTTGGGTACTCAGACCTAAAATTACATCAGCTGCTTCTGTCATCATGTAGTTAAACTGTTGCTCACTAGTCCTCTTTTGCTGTCACTGTTCTTCAAGTTACTTTCCTATCACTAAGGAGGGTTTTCCCCCCACCTAAAATGCATGTACGATGCATATTTGCTTCCCAATGTTGAAACATGCTTTGCTGTATCTGGACCATATGATGACTTTTTGTGCATGAATATTTCCAGCCCTATCCAACTAATATGCTGCATGCTTCCTAAGTGCTGTTTATCCATTTGTCCATTATCCAGATGCTTGTACATTAGTTGAGAAAGCACCCAGGGCTTGGACTCTTTGGATGAAAAAAAGCTAAAGAAAAGTCAGTTAGCACTGAAACACCTCAGGGAGCCAGAGGCCCGGCTCAATGGGAGATCTGTTACACGAAGAGCCCACACACAGAATGCAGGTTGCGATGCCCTGTTCATGACTGTGTTAATTTTAGATCAGCTGAACCACATCTCTCCCTGCCTGCCTCTGAATAAGCATCGCACAACAGTACTTCCCCTTGCAGCTACAGTGCACACCCACCCCCCCCCGCCGCCGTTGGGGGGGGTGGC
>JAVJGG010000055.1:421920-435985 GCA_035590195.1 Aviceda cuculoides
TTTTTGTTTTTTTGGTTTTTTTTTTTTTTTTTTTTTTTTTTTTTTTTTTTTTTTTTTTACCCTTCAGGTTCCCAGCACACTCCTAGATGCCATTGAGATGGAAAGTGATTTAGCTGCTTTCTTATTAACATTATCTCTATCCTTATTATTTCAGTTTGCTGATTTAGTAGTGGGTTTCTAACTTCCCTTAGCAACGTTTGTTGCAAACTTGAATACAGAAGTGCTTTTAAATAGTCTTTATGTTGAAATTTTGTGGAGATTTTTATTTTTTTACATATGTATACACACACAAAACTTCAATTTCTTTGCAACTTTTGATACAGAATTATAAAAACTGAAATGGCTGCTTCTGTGGCACTTGTGGATGGATTGTGTAGCTAATGACACTGTAGCACAGAAGAATGCTGATGTGTTTTTCAATTTTCAGGATGAAAACAGCTGTAAAACAAATGTTTTCTGTTTGAACATGACTTTATTCTAACAGTATTTTTCTTGGTATGAATGTCATAAAAATAAAATTAGAGATAATCTTGTGTTTTTGTGTTTTGTTTTTTTTTTTTTTTAAATTATTTTTAGGGACTACTTAAGGCCACTCAACCAATGAATACTTTAGTCAATTTATGGTCCAAATGGATTTGCACTCTTTTTAAGGTTATGCAGGACAAATTCTGAAGGTAGGTTTTACATTTTTTAGTAGCACAACTGAGTACCTAGTTTGAAAAAAGTAGACCAGCTTTTGGAGGCACAGGCTTTTCAGAAAATGGGGAAGCTGGTCTACTTCCTCTAAGTATATACCTAGATAGTACCTGTGTGCCCAAGATCAGTCTTGCCTATATCCTTAGGTCATCATGGCTGCAACAAAACTACTACTAGGACATGAAAGACAGGTGTCTTCTACCAGCTAGCTGGACAGGCAGCCTGAGTTAATGTTTCTGTATGTTTTCAGCTGTTTACTTGTAGATATTGTTCAGAAACCACTGCTTCTGCTAAAATCATGTGGCACAATATGCAGCAAATGCTGAATGTGCTGTTATCCTTACTACAAAAGACATAAGCTGCTAGTTCAATTTGTACCATCTAAAGATAGCTATAGATATCTTTAGTTCACTTTGATTCTGGTTGAATTAGTTGAGTGTAAACATTTTCTTTGAAAGGGTATAGGTAGCATTTTACCTTCCCATAACAGAACAAAAACATCTGTGTAAATGGACTTGAGAAAAATGGTGCTTAGAGCACTAAAAATCCAAAATTTTCATCTGCCAGTCTACTGTTTGCAGGGGGTAGATTAAGTAAAAGTGTTGAGAAGTAAAGGAGCAAGAAAACAATGTACATGAATTTCATAATTTACATATTTGCTATTCATTAGTTTCATAGTTGGAGACACCTTTTTTTTTTTTTTTTTTTTTTAAATATATTTCGTTACCTGCCACTTAATTTCCCAGACTGCTGTGGTGCTTTGGTGAAAATGCAGAGTGAGAGAAGATTGTGTGGTCCCCTTTCAGAAGGGGCCTTCTGTGAGTGAAGAATGCAGCTGAAGAAGGTGCAGAGATATATGATTAAAAGCTTAAAGTCAAGCAGAATCATGGAAACATTAATTTTCTTTTATTTTGTTTTTCTTGGAGACTAGAGATGACTGAAGAGTTATGGGCTGATACTGCTGCTTGCTTGCTAGATTTTTAAAACTCCTTTTAACTCCTGCTTCTGGTTAGAATTCAACATTAACTTGACATAGTTACTGGAGCAGTAGAGTTGCAGTTTGCAGCTACAGCCTGTCACAGTGGTTAGGTAGTTAAAACTTGCTTGCTCTCCTTGTGTACTGAGAAGGTTACACATAGCTTGGATGAGAGTTCAGGATGAGGGGATGTTATGGGGCTCATTTTTGTTATCTACTGTTAATGATCACTCTGTGCTCGGTTACTGTGCCTTTGCCTAAGATTACCTTCAGAAATGCATAAGAGCTGATCTAAGGAAGAGCCTTTGCTGTTTGCTGTGCATGCATGCGAATGAAATGTTTAACTTGGCCCTGATTTCCCACTGTCTGAATTAAATCTGTCCCTTCAGTCTTGATTAGTAAAGGAAAGTAAGTTGAGGGTTGTTTCCACACTTCTCTGTATTATTTCAAAATAGGAAAATGATGAGGATAACATAATGGTTTCTGAGTGCTGATACCCTTGTTTTTGTTCCTGTAAGTAAATCTAGGCTGTCTACTTTAAACACAAAATAGTAAAAGCTACCCTGTGAACATGACAACTGTGAAGATTACAGTTTGCATTTGCATTAATCTGGATCACTGAAGGAGGAAAAGCCAAAATAGCAGTCTGTGTAAATGTTTCCTTCTCCTGTTGCAGGATGAAGGATGTGGGATGAAGGATTTTTTTTTTTTTTTCTCTAGATGTTTAAAACCCTTGAACTTTAAAGCAAAACGTGCATACTGAATTCTTTCCACCCTGGTAATTGAAATGCAATTGCCCGAGACCTGGTAAGTGTGTGTGAAGTAGGACAAAGGTACAATGCATTAAGTAGGGGGGCTTGTCCCAACTGACTCCCTTTCTGAAAAGTGCTATTCTGTGCCCTGTCATCTACCGAACAGCACATGCAGCAGCTCATATTTCATGGCTAGATGACCAGTACTAACTTAGTGGAGAAAAGTGAGCTACCTGTACAGCTGGTCCACACTGCCCTCTGCAGTAGTTGCAGTCTTACTTAGGGGTCTTTCACCTGAAGAACAGTGGAATAAGAGTTCCTGACAGTGAGCTTTCAAGGCACAACCAACATGAGAAAGGCCATCACAAACTTCTGCACTCAGAAATTAATTTAGACTGTGACAAAACTTTGAAGGAGGGGGGAAGGGTGAAGAACATTCACATTTTGTTTATTCCTTTAGTTTCCTTGCTACTTTTTCTTCTAAGTCCTTACCCGTAGAAGAGAAAAAATAGGTATTTTTGTTTTTGTCAGGGAATAAAACTTAATAGTTTTGGGTGACCTTGTTCTCTCGGTCCTCCAGCCATTAAATTTTAGATCTGCTGTACTTGCATAAATAAAGGCTTTAGTTATAAATTTATAAGGAAAATGTCAAGCGGCTAGGCACAAAATTTGATCTATCTTGTTAATTATGTAGACACTGCAAACTTCTCCACATACTGCTTAAAACTCTTACTCTTTTTAGAAAAAACCTCACTGCTTATGTGCAATTGTATTATGACAAAGCAAGGTACACATTATACAATGGTAAATACCAGTACTTTCTACAATTTTACTTTAGATGTTGAAGGAGTAGGTAGCATGTTGGGGGGTAATGTTTAAGATGTTTGAGAGATCCTGATAATTTATTTACTTAAAACAGGCTGCTAATGGACTTTATGTAGTTCAGCAGAGTAAGCTAGTGCTTATCTTGGATTAATTGTATGAATTAACAGAACTTGCATGTTTAAAATGCAAATGGACTGATATAGGTCAAGCTAGTTAAATTTGGGAGCTTAGATTTATGGGTCACTGATTAACTCAACAGGTTGGTTGTGTCAAAGTTGTTTCCAAACAAGACTTATTGCTGTTGATAGCATGTTTGATTATTAAGCTAAACGCTTAACTAACCCCCCTGTGATTTAGCATGCATAGTGCTTACTTAGTTGCATTTCTCATTAGTTAGATGCTGAGAGATGAGATTAGCAGGTTTTATTTATGTTTTGGCAGATTATTGTATAACGCTTTCTTGTACTTCTTAGCACTGCTAAGATTATAAAATTAATAGGAAGCCTTCTACTTGTTTCTTTGAGCTTTATATGTTTTGTTATTATTTGTAAGTGCTAGCCCTATATACCTTGCTTTGCAGAGCTGCCACAGAGGGACTGAAATACAAGATAAATACATTTTTCATTAAAACTTCGATTTTACTAAACCTAAATTTGGAACAGCAATCATATGGAAATATTTATTTGTACTTTAGAGACACAAAGAGCCCCCTAAACTGGACAAATAATTTATCAAGTTGACATTATGTGAAATTGCCAACTGTTAATAAATCAGTATTCTGCACTAGTATAGTTCAAAATCCTAAAATGGAATTGCTTCCCAAGTAATTGGGTAAAAGAAGCGTGATACAACACAGACCAGGAAATACCTGAGGCTAGTAGAGGTACAAATGAGTTCAGCTACAATAGTGTAGTTATAAAGTTGGGGAAAATGCATAGGAAATTGAAAACCAAGTTATTTGTTATCTTACTGCAAACATAAAGGGAGATTTATACATGGAAGGTGTGTATGAGGAATGCTAAATGCTCTCCACTGGGTATGTCACTTGTTACTTACAGGAGCAAAATTTGAACGGTGACTGGGTGAGAGCAGAGGGCAGGGTTACTCATCTACTGTACAACCCATGGGTAGTCATTTGAACTAAATTCCGGAGGAAGCACAGAACAGCTTCTTGTTGCAGTGGATGGGTACTATCAAACTCCAGCTTTGGGGGAGAAATGGTAAGGAAGGACTCAAATTTTATTTAACCTCTCATCTGTCATTAAGAGGAGAGAGGATGATACAGGAATGTATAAGGCTGAAAGATTTGTGAGAAAAATAGCTAAAACTTGTTTCTATACCTTGGAGCATGAAAATGAAAAAAATAAGTTACATCGATAGAGATCATGAATCCAATGGACATTTTCAGCCTAGAGAGCATACAATCTCAGCTTGCTGGGTTTATCTCGCTGAGATTGTTTAGCCTTTTCGTACACTTTCAAATATTGAAAAGCTTAAGACTGAAATAAACCCACCTGATTTCTGATCATGTAACATAGGATCTAATGTATTTTTTTTTCCCTTGTGAAAGTTGAGTTTTGATTTATTTACTGGGAGGGCCTAGTTAGAGAAGCCCTGAAAGTGATACGATTGGGTTAAAACCAGAAAGAACTCTTTTATCTTTCATGAGTAACAAGGCAAATATAGTTCCTGTAACCAAATGTCCTTCTCTGAAAGTCCAAATATAGTAAATTATTTCAAAGCATTTAAATGACTTGTGTGTCAAATGCCATTGACACTTAGGTGCCTTTGAAAATGTTACATTACCATCCGTACTTACGTAATGTCATCAAACAGTGATTGAAGGCTTGTAGGATTGAATCCAAAGCCAAAACCATTCTGAATGTCTTAGTGGGGCAATTTAGTTCAGTAGCAGAGTCAGCATTTATTTGATAGGCTTGTGCATGACTTCACTTAAGTGCATTTAAAATGTAGTTGTGTAGTCCTTTTCTTCTATAAAGTATGCATATGTCTAATATTGCAGCAGTTTTTAACAACTTCCAAATTAGTTGCATGTTGGAAAAAATAATGTAGTTTTACATTCTAATGTTTTCCCCAGCTGGCAGGATAACACAGCAAAACCTGTTGTATATTTATCTGTAGTTCGCATTTAGTCTTGTAGAAAAATTTGAGAGCATTCAAATGAAACTGTGCCATAAGCCAGGATAATTAACTGTAGTTCTGTCCAGAGTTTGCACATGTGAAAATGAGTCATAAATGCATGATGACTTATTAGTATTTTAAATATCAATGTGAAATATTTTTGGATGGCCATGGACAGAAATGTAATTATTTTCATCATACATGTGCAATAATTATTTAATGTCATAAGGCAGTATTTTTTTGACTTCTTACTGGTTACTCTTTCATGTGTTTAATTAGAAATAGTCTTGTGTATTTAAATCCATATATATTTTCCTCATTAGTAAGATGCATCACTCACCAGTAATTTATTATCGTTTCTGCTTACAAACTGTTCTGGGAGAAATATGTTGTCAGCATTATGTTCACATGCTATTTATGACTATTTCTTTGACAGACTCTGTAGCAGGATACCTAATTTTTGTGTCATTTGACCTATTTCCAAACAGTTTTGAGTTGGAAATTACTTCAAGTATTTGTTGTGCTTCAAAAAATTTTAGTAATTTTTCTCTGTAAAAGATGCAGGTTTGTTGTATGTTTATAGCCTAGGAAAAGGTCTACAAATTTGAGGGAAAAATTTGGAAATCTTAAATTTACGAGGTCTGTTCTCCTGTTGCATATTAACTCCTGTAAAAGTTTCTTGGCAACCTCATTGTGCAATGGAAACTTTCTCCTATCCTTAACCCCTTTCCTTGTGCCTTAGAATGTGTACTGTAACAGTGTGGCAGCAGCTCTATTAACAACAGGATTTTTCCTGAATAAAGTACTCGGGTGAATTGTCTAAAGTAGGGAACAAGGCGGGATTACTGAACACATTGGCCAAGGTGGGGGGAACAATTTAGATGTTGGTAACGGAAAAAAAGGTGTTTAAAATACAACTTATGTTCAGGTGTCCTGAATCAGCAGGTTCTCAAATTCACATACTTTCCTGTTAAATTCAGAGAACTGGCAGAGCAAAGAGGGAAGGGCAATAGCTGTCATTAATATGGAAGTTTAACATTCAATGGTATGAACTTGTAAGTAGTTTGGAATATAATCTTTGCCATAATAGATGGTTGATATATGCAGCAAAAGCAGCCCATTTCGTTTCGGTGAGATGTGGATGCCTGCACTGGGTAAGAAATAGTCCCTGAGTCCAGACAAGCTGTAAGCTCTAGCATTCCAGGGTGTGATGTTTGATACAGCACAGTTTCAAAAGCCTCAGTAACTTGGAAGATGAATCAGTAACAAAAAAATGCATTATTCCATCCACGCAAATTTTGCTTTCATAATTAAATGCGATGTCAATAGAATGTAAAGCTGTCATGCAACATAGCTTTTATGGAGAAGGCTAATGTTTTTAGAGGTGTTCTGCTTTCCCCGAACCAACTTTTGAATTATTTGAGACCCTTTTATAAAATCATACAGCTTTTTTTCATATTATATACTGTAAATGCCAGAAATATGGCTACAATCACTGACCTTCAGCTGTATAATGGTAAGATAAAAAATTTTGAAAACTTTGGGCCTCGGATATAAAGGGCATTGCTTTGTACATCAGGGAAACTTCACTCAAGAGTGAAGTCCAGAATATTCATCTGGTTAGTCCAATTCATAACCTTTTTTTTTTTTTTTTTTTTTAAAAAAAAAAAAACCAAACAAACCCAAAGCATGAAGAAATTCTGTTCCAGCTAAAAGTGATGATTCAAAATAAGATGCTCACCTTTAAGGAACAAAAAGAGGTACAAGGAAAGACAGATATGATAGTCTGTCCCATTGGCAGCTGAGAGGAAAGAGGCAGTTTGTTCAAAAATTCTTCTTTTTTACCTTTGGACCATTCTGTCACTATTACTGAGGAGACTTCTGGACTTCTTGTGTGCTCTGTGATGAAATCTTCATGGTGTATTACAGAACGACACCCTGGCCACATTGTGTGGCTGGTTTTAGCATAGGTCTTGTAAAGGAGAAAAGAAAGCTACTGCAATATAGCTACAGTTCTCTTGCACAGTACAAAAATGAATATAACTTTTGATCCTCTGAAACTGCTAACACAGTGATGGTTGTATTGGTGTAGCTGATGGGTAAACTATGATATGAATTAGTTAAATGTAAGCTAGAACTGTATTTGTGTCTTGAAGCTTTGGGAAAGTGTTGGTCACTGATTTGCAACCAGTAAGAAAATTTAGTTTTAATAGCAAAAATAGTGTGAGATTGTTGGGGAGATGGGAGGATTTGGGTTTTTTTCTTCCTTTTTTTCCCAGAATAAGTATTTTAACAGGAAAGAACTTGTTTTATAATGTTAAGGCATTTCATTTCAAATGTGAGGGTTTAAAGAGCCAGGTGGTTCTTAAGTATGTTTAGAAAGCTGTCCAGAAAAAAAATCCTGCTTGACAGTCAGTCTTTATATTATTTTGTACTCTTCTGTTACTAAAACCAAGAGCTGACTGCATGACAGTTGCAGTTTGTCTCATGTACCATTTCTAGTCAGTTTAGAGTTTCCAGACAGCATGTTTCAGAAGCCATAAATTGATGATAATGGCAGTATCCTTATATATAGTATTTATTAATATTTTACTATATATACAAATATCATACTTATTAATATTTATATATATCACTTGTATTAAAGCCATAGGCCTTAGTATTTTCATAGTAACTCAAATGTTTAATTTGTATAGTTGACTTTAGCAAAGAAGCCATGCTATCTGTTTTTAATTTTAGGATATAGAGAAACAAAATTTGGTCATTTCTTGTGTGATGCAAAAAAATGAAGAGTTTTACCTGCATTTAGAAAGTCTGATAATTCTAGTTCTCATATCACCCTGAACTTAGATTTTGAATAAAGCTTAATTCTGAGGTCTGAAGCTTCAGCCAGTTGAAAAGCCTGAGATCTTCACTTATGTATTTAAAAAGGGACTGTTAAAAGAAAGTCTCTATCTTGCTTTTTTTTTTTCTGTTGTTGTTTTTTTAACCTTTAGAGAGACACTTAAAGGCTTTGAAATTTGTTTTATCAATAGAGCTGTTGGGACTGTCAAACAATTTCTTTGGTTCTGTTGAATTAACAAAGTCTCAAGAGCAGAAGTGGGAGCTGTTGCAAACCTTTACTGAGGGAGCAGGAAGTGAGTTGAAATATACAGTATTGTTCACTTTAGCATTGCTCAAGCATTTTATGAATGCCTCTCTTATTCCATTTAAATAGATTAAATATTCATGTTTGGTTCCCTGGCTGCTTTTTTTTTTTTTTTTTTTTTTGGTGGTAATACATCCCAATGTGTTTATTCTCACACCTTCTGAATTGCTAGTTTTTATGCTGACAAGAAAAACAGGAAATAGACCAGAACTCTTGTAATGTAGTGTAAAAAAGAAGCAAATACATTTTTGTGTAGATTGCTCATACCTTCTTTTATTTTGTGGAGAAATATCCTGGATTATTTTGCATACATGATACTGAATCCTGTAATAAGATAAGTTATGGGATTGATCCTGTTTCGCTTAATATAGTGTTCAACATTTCCACTTCTGTGAATAACATACAAGACCACCACATCAGTAAATGTATTTGGCTGCCATGTGCTACTGATAGGCTCTTCATAGTATGGTCCAATTTTTGTAAGTGATATTTGTTCCCTATAGATTTATTTGCAGACATTGCAGGTTGTGTTATCGTATAGTAGTGCCCACTACAGATGGCATTCACTGCAGCCTTGCAATACAAACGTAAGGAGGCTGTGATTTAACTTGGATTTTGTAGAGCTGAGGGATGATCTTCTGAACTTGGTGCAAGTCCTACTGTGACTCATTCGTTAGTACTAAAGTGTAGTAACCTGTTTCTGTAATACATTTCCTTTATGCAGTAAATTCCCATTAGTGCTGCTAGTAGTTCAGCTGATTCAGTGTTTACAACAGCAGGAACCCTTGTGTGCTGATAGTTTGAGTTGTAAAATGTTTCACAGATGTTAAAGTACCTAGAGAATTATAAATGTTCAGTGCAAACTGGCAGAGATGTAACACAGCAGAAAGGCAGTATGCTAACTTCTGCCCTGTATGGGTACTTTTCTGTGATGCCTCGTCATCTTAGGGGTCATGGGTACAACCCATTAGGTGGTTGTACATATGGTATATTTGAAAGTATATAGGGTCATCAGAATTTTTATTGAATAAACAGTTTAATTTTCTGACTTTGGATATGTGTGAAGGCCAAGGGGAAGTGAGCACCACCTAATATGAGATGAACAGTCTCTCCCCAACTTCTTTGCCATTTTTGTATTGCCCCGTCTGGTTTTTGTTTTGTTTTGTTGTTTTGTTTGTTTGTTTGTTTGTTTTAAGAGTTCTGCAGACCTTTTAAGCCAAGAGCTAAACTGAGATTTGGAGTCCAGGCCACTTTCTCTGAGAAGATCAGATATTGGAACAATTTGCCAGTTTTTCGTAGGACGTGCTCAAGAAAATACAGGTGGAATATTTACTATTAAATAACCTCCTGTATTAGTGGAGAACACAGTGGGACACAGCTGGTCTTTCTTAGAAACTCTTTCAGTTTAACCCATACCTAGCTCATACCAGAAACTTCTCTCGGGAAACTAAGTGATTTTAAGAATGCTTAAGATTTATTTTTAAAAGATATTTTTGAAGTTGGCTATAGTTGCATACATATCACACCAGCTGCATTATATCTTTTGCTGTCAATCACCCTAATATCTTTAAGAAAATAAAGATTTGAGTTCTGATTGGAGAATATTGTTGCAGATCTGACTGCATTACCTAATAAAAGCTTTAGTTTGTATGATCTCCTATAAATAATTTGAGAGCTATGCTATCTGGCATGGTAGCAGACTGAGTATTCTTTTGATCACTTACTTTTCAGTTCCTTATACTTCAGCTGGTAGAATGGAGTTTGCCGTGCCTCAGTTTACATCTTCCACCTACCCAGGCAGGTTATGTAGGTGAGGGTTCTTTTTTGAACAGTTTAATGTGTCAGAGTAGTTACATTTTAAGCTTAATAAGGGGATCAAGTTTAGACTGAGGACAGAATCCTTCCAATAGTTGTGATGAGGGTGTTAAAAGCAAAATCAGAGTATTTACCTATAATGGTCTGTGTTTCATTTTGACTTTTAAGAATTTTTTTTTTTAAACACCACCCCTCCCCCCCCATGTCATTATTTTAGAAATTGTCCAAAACTGATGGACTAGGTTAGGTTATGTTTGCTAATGTTTTTATTCTGTATCTTGTTCAGTATTTTGCCTTGTTTATCTTGTTCTCTGATAATGAGAAAATTTGGGAGTGTGGGAGTAATGAGGAAGAACACTGGAGAAGGAGAACTTTCCTAATTCTTTTTATTTTATTTTTTATTTTTATTACTATGCAAAAGATGGGCTGTATGGGGAAAGATATCTGAAGGGTATCTGTGGATCTGTTCTTTCCCCCTGGTCCTTTTTGCTGTTCCCTGAGTACAGATGCTCATACTAGAACGTAAGGGATTAATTTTCAGGCATGCTGCAGTTGAACTTGCAGAAGAGAAAACAGTTCTTGATCACAGTCAGAAACAAAACAGTTGAGGCCTCTGACAAGATCACTAGCACTTCGGATGTTTTAACTAAGAACGTTTTATTGGGATAGCTAGTTATATTAACTACCCAATCTTGAATATGTGGGAATGAACTGCTGTTGTTTCCTTTTTGAATTTTGAGAAATATAATTTTTTTATGTATATTTTTGAAGAGCTATAGAGAGATGAAAGATGGAAAAAATAAGATAAAGTCAGAATAATCTAGTGTAAAAATGCCAGTGCAGCTCCATAAAGAACAAACTCTTGTCTGCTAGATCCAATTCAGCACTGGTGCTGTTGGTCTGGGTTGTTTTTTGTGTACCACGCTATTTCAGTGCCTATGGAAGATACCTCGTGCTGTTGACTTCTTGTTCAATGTGATGACTGTGGTAGGGACCATATAGCTGCGAAAGAGAAGGGAAAGATTTTATTTGCTTATATAAAAGAAGAAAAGCATCTTTAAAGTTATTAACAACACTTGTATATTATGACTCAAAATACTTTGGTTTAATTGTGTCCTGTTTTGAACGTTTCATTATTTACATAAAGTTAAATATGCAGACATACATACATTCAACTTTCCTATTACAGAAAGTTATTCTTCTATCAGGTATTTATTTTCAAGAGTTTCAGTTTTCTCTGTGGAAGAAATTAATAAACTTAAGACTTGCAATATGCCAGTCTTATTCAGTGAATCAGGTGCATGTTATCTTGGATTAACATGTGATAAAAGAAAATGCCAAAGATGAGGATATTGTCTACTAAAAGAATGCATAGGATGCTCTTCATCCTGTTTTTGAAGGAGCTTTACTACTCCTTGGTTGTTCTATATTCGAACTAAATTGTATTGTTACAGTTACAGAAAGACAAGTAGCTAGACCTATGAGCTAACTGTAGTTAATGAGAAGATTGAAGATGATAATTTAATAGTTGCTGTTATATCAGCGATGGGCAGGTTTTAAATCTATATTTTCCAAGTAACTTTTTCTCCCCTTGGAATTGGGAGTGGAGTAAGGTGCTTTTTCTTCCTGAAAAAACTTGAGTATTACTGCTTCTATTGTATTTGCTCTTGGAGATCAGGCAGTTGCATTCAGAATGCTTAAAAAAGCAAGATATTGTCTCTGTGGAGCATTACATTATTTTAAAGGTGTTTCCTGTTCTACACCACAAATTCTGGACACTATGGCTGAAGTGATTTGGGCTCAGGGTGTTTGTTACAGTGATCCTATATTTTAATGTGTAGTTCTTTCGCCTAGTTAAATATATTTGAAGCTTTTTTCTGTTCAAAGTAAAATCGAGAAGAGTTTTGAAATAGCATAGCTGGATAAAGTGCAAAGTTGAGGTAGCTGTTGCCCTTGGGCATGAGAGTCATAGGATTTGAGGGAAGCAGCACGTTTACTTGCAGTCCAGTTGCTGAACTCTACTACCACATCAAGTCATTAACTTTCCAGCAACCATTACTTGGAAAAAGAATGGACTTGACCAGCATGCCCCAGGTCAAGCTCAGGTCTCAGAAATCATGTTGGAAATGCAGGCAGAAGCTGAGGTTTTCAGTCATTAAAATAAGGGTATTTTAATAATCGTATGCTTAATGTTTTAATCATGGCTTTAAAAAAAAAAAAAAAGACAAAACAACAAATGTTCCCCACCCCCTAAAACAAATCCAAACCAAACAAATAACCCCAGCAAAACCACCCTAAAGACAATTATCCTTTAGGTGTCATGAAGAATATGTTGTCTCTATGGATCACAAGTGGTAGGGGAGGCAGCGATTCTTCTCAGGTGTAGCAGGAAGAGAAACAAGCCTAATGATGTTACTGCATGCTGTCTTGTGTAAAGGATTAAAAACTTAAATCGTTTGCAGTGTTCCATCTGCTGCTCAGACTTTCAAGCACTTCCATTTCATTCTGTATTTCTTGATCTAACTGTGGAGATTCTGCCCCCCCTGCTTTGGGATTTGGCTTTTAATGGGATGTTTTGGGACAGTTTATAGAGCGTATGTCATTCATAACAAGGGAAGGGTCTGAGGGCTGAAGGCAGTTTTCATGGCCAGCATACAGTGTGTCATAGAAGCTCCTGAGAAGGCAACTTTATCCTTCTCTGAAAAGAAGATGCTGCTTTTATATAAACTATCAATGGAGCTGCAGATAACAACTTACCGTATGTCATCTTTTACTGAACTAATAGTGCTTAGTGTATGACTTTGTATATCTTCACTTGTGTTTGTGCCTTGGGTATATGTTTATGGAAAAAAAAAATCCCACCTTCTTCTATGTTCAGATTAATATCTTGCTTTTTATAAGTTTTTCTGTTTGTCATTGTCAGCCTAACTCTTACTTATAGTGTTTTCCTTTTTTTTTTTTTTTTTCTTTTTTAAGGGCTTGTTGGCTTTTTTAAAATGGTGTTGCCAAACATTTATGTTTGTATTGGTTTGTTGCTTGGACTCTTTGTTGTTGTAAATGTTACCTGATTTATTTAGGTTTTTTCAGACACTTCAGAAGTTGAAGTCTCTTCTACCTGAGCTATTAGGAAGTTGACCAAAATTTCTGGATGACTAAGATAAGTATTCAAATCTGCTTGTGTTACCAGCAAGATAGTTCTGGGTGGCTGAAATACAACTGACCTCAGTGGTTTTTGCACTGGTTATGATGAGTTATCAGTAGTTTATTTCACTTTTAAAAATTACTTTTAATGTATTTTTTTCTATTTTTCTTTCTCGCTTTTATTTTTCTTTTATTGTACCAGCAGGGCAGAATTGTTTTCTGCCAGTATAGGTGGATCTGCTTTTAGGAATGTTTGGTTTAAATAGTTAACTGGCAGATTGCTCTTAGTGTAGGCATATCCTTGATACGATTCATTTCAAATTCATGAAGGAAGAACTGAAATACTCTTACTCTCTAGAACAGTATCATCAGATGTGGCTACGATTTCCCACCTGAGAACTGAAAATGACTGTATGTAGTCAGGTGTAGAGGCAGCACTGACTGAAGTAAGAGCCATGCTGGCGGTGGGTCACAAGTGGTGTTCCCCAGGGTGTGGTGTTGGGCCCCATTCTGTTTAATATCTTTATTGATGATTTGGATGAGGGGATTGAGTGCACCCTCAGCAAGTTT
>JAVJGG010000055.1:436085-446756 GCA_035590195.1 Aviceda cuculoides
CCTCATAACTCTCTACAACTACCTGAAGGGGGGTTGTAGTGAGGTGGGTGCTGGTCTCTTCTGTCAGGTGGCTGGAGGTAGGATGAGAGGAAATGGCCTCAAGTTGAAGCAAGGGAGGTTGAGGTTAGATATTAGGAAAAACTTATTTATTGAGAGGGTTGTAAGACATTGGAATAGGCTGCCCAGGGAGGTGGTTGAGTCACCATCCCTGAAGGTATTCAGAAAGTGTGTAGACAGGCAACTCCATAACATGGTTTAGTGGGCATGGATGGTGGTTGGACTCGATGATCTTGAAGGTCTTTTCCAACCTAAATGATTCTATGATTCTATGTTGCTTCCTGACTGTATAATTGGGTACAAGGCTAGCTAGGATGGAAGAAGGTGAATTTCCTGCAGTGAACTTCCAGCTAAGGTTTTGAAGACTTTACTGAAATCTGTTTTAAATGGGGAGGAGGAAAAATGCCTGCTAACTTATGTACTGTTAGCTTCTTTTAGATGTGTGTTTATGAACAGTGTAATAAGATAGGATTGCAGGCACATTGTCAAAATTCTTCAACTGCTTTTCAAGAAGTTCTGCTACTGTAGCATGCAGTTCCAGAAGGGTTCGATAAGAAGGAATGCAAAGAACTGTACAAATGAGATTGTCACTCATTTGCTGTTACATTGCTGTTTTTTGGGGTGGCTTAAGGAGCTCTAGGCAAGTGAGGTATCCTGCTGGACAACCTGCTCATTACTGCATAGGACGTAGCTCCTTACCAGTCCTGGAATGGCAATGCTTTCTTGCTTTGTCCAAGGGATAACCTTTTCTCTTCTTTCTGGCTGCTTTATTCTGAACCTAGCTTCCTGTGCTTTAAATCATAGAAATGACCAGTCAAAATAATTCTAGGGGTTCTGACTCTTTCTGTCATGTCTTTTGCATATAGTGCACCTTCAGGTGCTTTCTCTCTCTGTATTTGGCATGGTCAACATCTTAAACTCCTTTTTGCTTCTGTAATGTTTGACTTGCAGAGATCTAGTTTTAACGTCTAACAACAAAGGCATTTATCTTATAATTTTGATAATATGTTAGTTTTTGAGAGAATATTTATGGCACAGTCCTTAAACCAGACTTTGTTAGTGTGTTTTGTTTATACTGTGCAACAGCATTTTTTAACTGGTTTACATAAGTTGTCCTTGTAAATGTTATTTAGCATGCATACAACAGACAGGGTCTTTGAAATACTTTGCAAGGCTGCTTTTTTTTTTTTTTTTTTTTCCTCTTTTCTCTCCTGTTATTCAAAAGTTACAACTGTTCTAAGCCATTTTAATGCCAGGCGTTTTAAAGTTGGGGGTTTTTTTGCCACAGAAAAATACCTTTGATTAAAAAAAAAAGAATGCTTCTCTATGCTTTTGCATAGAGAAGAAACATGCTGGGCTTAAATTGAGCAAAAATTAGAAGTTTTCCTATTTTCTAAGCTAAATCTAGTTGTTCAGATCAGGAAGTGTTTCAGGAAGGTTTCCTGGGGAGCGTTGATATATAATTAGCCATGCCTTTAAGTTGGGGACAGAGTGGATACTTTCTTGAGGTTTTTTCCAGCTTCTTTTTTCTAAGATTGTTTAGCTATTTACTATTTATTACTGACCCTGTGGTAAAGGATTAACACAAATGGAATAAATTTTTGAGTGCTGCTTATGCGAGGAGTATTGGAGTGTCTGATCTGAAGAAAAAGATGAAGTTGATATGATTTCATATTGTAAATCTGAAAATGATTGTGTTGTCATAGGGCAATGTTAGTTACTACCTGCAATGCACGTAAATAATAATGTCCTTGAGGAATTGGTGGAAGGTGGGTAGATCAGAACTTTCAAATTTTATTCCTCCTTTACTAAAGGCCTCTTGGACTCTGTTATTATTTAGTATTTCAACCTTTTTACTGTCCTTTAAATAGTAGGCTACACATCTTTGTGAAAAAGATTTTGAAGACTTGCAGAGGAATGTTTGGTATAGGATTTTGCTGCAGACATATTTTTTTTTTTTAAGAAAGTGTAGCGACATGTATTCATGGGAATATGAAGCATTTAGCTTTGACTGGAGGTCAGCAACTTTGTAAGCTCAGCTAGAAACCCAACTGAATCAGATCTAAGTTCTTACAACCTCTCTTACCTAGTTTAGATGCATTGGCTTCTTTGCAGTTTTTTGTATGAATTGTTGGAGATGGCTTTAAATTGAAACTCTTATCAGTGCTTTTGTGTCAGAGCCCGTCATATGTTTTGTAAGAGTAAGGAGCTACTTTGTGCTGTGTATTTTCCCGTTACCCTTGTGTATTTGTACTCTTCTCTGGCCTCATTGTCAAAAAAGTGCTTCAGTGTCTTTGTATATTTAAAAGACAAAAAGTGCTTCAGCCATAGAGTTTTAAAAGAATGCTTTAGTATAGCCATTGAAAAATAAAAATCTGGATACAGCTACTTCATTGGGATGTATCACCATCTATAAATGCTTCTGTAGGTACATCCGTGATAAAAGCTTCTATATCGAGTATCTATATTATCAAATGCTAAAAAGGCTTCTATAGGTACATTGGTGTTAAAAGGAAGACTAAGGAAAATGTGGGCCTTCTCTGGAAGGAAATGGGAGACCTGGTTGCCTGGGATATGGAGAAGGCAGAGGTACTCAATGACTTTTCTGCCTCAGTCTTCACCGGCAAGTGCTCCAGCCACATTGCCTAATTGCAGGAGGCAAAGGCAGGGACTGAGAGAATGAATAACCGCCCACTGTAGAAGATCAGGTTCAAGACCATCTAAAGAACCTGAAGGTGCATGGGTCTATGGGGCCTGATAAGATGCATCTGCGGGTCCTGAGGGAGCTGGCGGATGAAATGGCTAAGCCATTATCCATATTTAAGAAGTTGTGGCAGTTGGGTGAAGTTCCCACTGACTGGAAAATGGAAAACAACCCCCCCATTTTTAAAAAAGGAATACCCAGGGAACTATAGGCCAGTCAGTCTCACCTCTGTGCCCAGAGTGGATCCACCTGGAAACTATGCTAGGGCACATGGAAAATGAGGAGGTGATCAGTCACAGCCAATGTGGCTTCACTGAGGGCAAATTGTGCCTGACAAACTTCGTGACCTTTTGCGATGGGGTTTCAGCATTGGTGGATAAGGGAAGAGCAACGGACATCATCTACCTGGACTTGTGCAAAGTGTTTGACACTGTCTCGCATAACATCCTTCTCTCTAAATTGCAGAGGCTTGGGTCTGATGGATGGACCACTTGGTGGTTAAGGAATTGGCTGGATGGTCACACTCAAAGAGTTGCGGTCAGCAGCTCAGTGTCCAAGTACAGACCAGTGATGAGTGGCCCTTCTCAGGGGTCGATATTGGGACTGGCACCGTTTAACATCTTTGTCAGCCACAAGGACAGTGGGATTGAGTGCACCCTCAGCAAGATTGCCAACAACACCAAGCTGAGTGGTGCGGTTGACACACTGGAGGGAAGGGATGCCATCCAGAGGTGGGCCTGTGTGAACCTCATGAAGTTCAAGATCAAGTGCAAGATCCTGCACATGGGTCAGGGCAATCCCAAGCAAAAATACAGGCTTGGCAGAGAATGGATTGAGAGCAGCCCTGAGGAGAAGGACTTGGGGGTATTAGTGGATGACAAATTGAATATGACCTGACAATGTGTACTCGCAGCCCAGAAAGCCAATTGCATTCTAGGCTGCATCAAAAGAAGTGTGGCTAGCAGGCTGGGGGAGGTGGTTCTCCCCCTCTACTCCGCTCTTGTGAGACCCCACCTGGAGTACTGTGGTCAGCTCTGAACCCGCAACGTAAGAAAGACACAAACCTGCTTCAGCAGGTCCAGAGGAGGGCCGTGAAGATGATCAGGGGGCTGGAGCACCCCCCTTATGAGGATAGTCTGAGAGAGCTGAGGTTGTTTAGCCTGGAGAAGAGAAGGCTCTGGGGAGACCTTAAAGGGGGCCTAGAGAAAAGATGGGGAGGGACTCTTTATTAGGGAGTGTAGTGATAGGATGAGGGCTAATGGCTTTAAACTGAAAGAGAGTAGATTTAGATTAGGTATTAGGAAAAAATTCTTTACTGTGAGGGTGGTGAGACATTGCAACAGGTTGCCCAGTGAGGTTGTGTTTGCCCCATCCCTGGAAGTGTTTAAGGCCAGGTTGGATGGGGCTTTGAGCAACCTGGTCTAGGGGAAGGTGTCCCTGCCCATGGCAGGGGGTTGGAACTAGATGATCCTTAAGGTTCCTTCCAACCTAAACCATTCTATGTTTCTATCGTCTTTTGAGTGTGGAAAGCTGTCAGAAGGGCATTGCACTATTACACTGTGCTGTGTATGAAGTTTGCCCTCCATTTAACTTCAAATTGAGGTCAGGATGATGAGGTCCTTACAAACATGTGACTCACTGAAGCATCATTTTCAGCAGCTTACCAAAAATCTTGAAATGATAAGGAACACTTAAATTGTTCCTGGTGAAAATGAGGAGTCCAAAACTAGAATACTCATATTTTCCAAGGGAAAAAATTTGCAGTAGTAATAATAATCTCTTACTATAACATTTATCTAATTGAACTAGAATTCTTATCACTGAGCATATGGGTATAGAACAGCTGACGAAGTAGGGGACACTGCATTTGTGGGATATTTGATTTCAAATTTTGGTTCACTTAAAAACCTGTTTCTGAGTATATGCGAAGTTCTCTACAGGTCCACCTGCATTTGATATGCTCCACTTCTGCTGTTTTATATGGAAAGAATTTAGCATACATCATTCTTGAAGAATAACTGAGCTGCCTCAGTCTGAAAATACGAATAAATGTTTAAACTGTCAGAAAAACATTGCCTGTATTGCCTTGGCAAGATCATAAATTAAGGAGGAACAATAAATATCAAATATGCAGCATATATGAGATCAATGAGGTGACTTCTGATTTAGAAAAGTAAAATGTCTTTTTTTCAGAAGCTGGTGTTCAGGATATACAGAACCTTCAAAGGACAATTGAGAGTCTTGTTAACAGTCTAATTTACCTCCTTTCTGTACAAGGTGAAGTGTTATGCTCTAAGCGAATGATGAAAAGTGTGAGGGAAATACAGATTTGGATCAATTTATTTTAATGATAAATAATCCTTCCAGTCTGGTTGGATGAAAGTAAATATGTGGGCTATGGTTTTGCTTTTTCTGTGTGCCAGGGTTCGGCTCCGAGTGAATTCTTCAGCAGAGTTATAAACCTTTGAAAATTGCTTTATAATGGAAATGGTGACAGACCATTAACTACAGTAGTATAAACGCATTGATTTAACATATGTATAGTTGTCCTAAGTTGCCAAATATGTGAAACAGTATGTGCTGAATGTATAGTGAAGAGGCTTCTTTTAGTTTTAACTAATTGATGACATGATTCATGTTATGTTAATGTTTCTGAAACATACGTCCCCTGACAATATTGGACAGGTATCATTCAGGGGCTAAGATATATTTGTACTGTAGTAACACTGAGATCCCACTCTAATTGCTATACTGGAAGGAGACCAAGAAGCGTTTAACATGATGCATTTAATCACCAATGCAGTTATAGTACCACTGAAGAAGATATGTTTTGCTACTACCAGGTCATAGGAACTTCTGAATCATAAAGAATTGTTACTAGATAGGCTGGAAAACGTTGTTCGCAATAAAAATGCAGAATCTGGGATTTTGCAGTCACACTTAATTAGTATCTATGGCTTAAGTATCTTTAGAATTAAGTATCTAATTCATGCATGCTATATGAAAGCATTTTTTCTCCAAACTGTTTATTCTTCCATGCTCAAAAGACAACTGAACAAAAATTATTTTCAGGAATGACCATTATTCTGGTGGTGTTTTTCAAGCATTGAGAATATACACCTATACTAGAATATTTACTTATTTTTTACTCTGGTGCAGCTGCATGATTCTTGCTATTGGTGGACATCTACATTAATAATACTAGGTCACTGTTACCTTACAAATTGTAGGAGGCATCCTAATATAGATGAAACTGAGCATTTTGTATTGCCCTCTGACACTTGTGTGGAGTTAAGCTAGTATTAGTTTTCAGTGTTTCTGGTTTGCTTTTTTTCTTTCCTCTTAAAGATGGGATGGAGAAGCCAGGAAGTACCTGATAGTGCTGGAAAATGTAGGATTTTGTTACAAAACCTTCAGTATGTATTAGGTGTGTCTATCTAAGTATCTTGGCAGAAAATTGTTTTCATTACGGAGACTGAGTATCCTGAGATCAGACAAATTTCTGTATACTTTTTAACTTGCTTTGAATACACAGAATTTCCACATGTAATTTGTTCTGGAACCTTCACATTGAGATTGTCTTTTTCTGGCTATTCTGATCAACTAGTGTATATTTAAGAGTCATGTCTTTGAGATTTATACCTAGAATTTCAGCTTCATTCTCTAGATGTGGTTTCATATTGACGAAATCATTTACTGGGAGAGGGAGAAGGAAAAACAAACTTCCAGTGAAGACAGAGTAGAATGTGCATGGATGGTACCTTGCAATGGTATCCTGCCAAATGGGAAGAAAGAAAAGGAATAATTAGTAGTATAGGGCATAAATTTGAGTAAATAACTTTCAGTGCTTTTAGTGGAGTAGATCTTTCATAAGAATGTACTGGAAGTACTGTATGAAAACGGAATCGGGGAAGCAACCTCTTCAGTTTTATTAATTAGTTACATATCAATACATAGGTTTTGAAGTATGTTATTTTTGATATTTAATGGTTTTTGCTGGTTCTCACTTTGCGTTATGCACCTTTAACCAGAGATGCAGATGTTGATCTTACTGAGGTTAGGACCTTATGGTGGTCTGCGTGTGGATCTATCTGAAGGCTCAGTTTCTTTTGCTATGGAGACTTGTAGGCACAACAGTGCAAGTAAGGGATAATGGTTTGAATAGCCTCAAATGTGTTTTTTATTTTTATCCTTACATGTGATTTATTTATTGCTTGAAGTATAAATATGTTATAACTTCCAGGATTTCCCATTTCTGTAAATCTCTTCCTCTTTCAAAGTTCCTATGTCATTGCTACTACTTTCATGGCTGTGTTGTTAAGGGAGCATTTTTTCACTTTGGTAGTGGAAGCACTTTTAATACCTACACTTGTTTCAGACCTAGCCCTGTGGAACTGTTGCATGCAATCATTCTGTAGCCTCTGGGGTTTTCCAGCTGGCTTGAAGTATCCTCTGCCTCTAACTTGCTCTGCCACTTGACCTTCGGAGCTTGCTTCACCTTGTGGTTTCCAGTCTACATAATAATTTTGTGTCACTCTTTAGTTAAATTGTTTTTTTGACAGATTGAAGTACCTTCAAATAGGATTTAACTTTATATTCTGCCTCACAGATAATACCATTCTATTTGTCTTGATTGATCCATAAATATGAATGTCTTCCTGAATACTAGCTTAAATTATGTACAAGTGGAGATTGTAAATTATCAGTATAAAACTGTCTTTCTAGGGATATTGTGCATATAAAATGCGTACTGTAGTAATTCTGGATTAGGTGCTGGTAAGCATGAAGCTGACCTCTATGAGGGAAATCTAGGAATTACCTTAATATGTCTGGTTAAAAACTGTGGTGATTTGATATCTGATTCAGAAGCATGTCAAATATCCCCAACCTAACCATGACAGAAGGGTGTAGAAATGTTGGGTGTCAGGCTAAAGACTTGAAGTCTAAAACATGCTGTTCTCATTGCCAGGACTGACTTTGAGTTCTAGCTTCACTGTGCCTTATTCACCTTTACACTCATGATTTTACCATATGTTCCTAGAAATATGAAATGTATTGCTGTCCCTAGAAGTCACCTGCTCTAAGTAGAGTTGGCTACTGTGACCATCTCTTTCCTATGAAGTGGAAACAGAGGGCTGTATCATGACCAGGACTGTTCGATATTTTAGAGCTTTGAGTGTTTCAAATAAAATTACTTCTAGAAATAACAGGTATTACAGATGTATAATATATTTTAAAAGGTTATCATGAGCAAAGAAATTTTATATTTTGGTATTCCTGCCTGGCAGTATGAGCTTCTGATGAATGCTGAAGTCACTAAGAAATAATTAATGTAAAACAGCGATGTGGTTAACAAGACTTACCTCACAGAGAAAGCGGCAATATGCAGGTTTGCTCAATTGTAAGAGTCTGGTGAGAGAGCCTTTGCCTGCTGTAAAGAGGAAATTCTATCAATGAGAGGAGGGATTTGCGGTGTAACAAAGAGCTGTCATACATATATTTTACTTGACAGACATTGACTTGACTCTCAGATAATACCTAGTAAATTTGACGTATGTAAACTGCTCAATGCATTTTCTTTGTAAAGTTTTTGCTCTAATTAAATATTGCACTTTCAAAAAGGGGCTGATTGTTGGTCAACACTGTTACTCTGTCTCTAATAAAAAATGCCATTTTCTTAGTTCTAGTAATGTTCATGGATCTGCAGTGACATAAGTGACTGTGTAAAAGAAAGTAAGAAAAAAAAAAAACCAGTCTAAGTTTAGATTCTCATCTGATGTACCAGCCACAGACTGACTTGGATGCCTTGAAAAAGAATATAAAAGGATCAGAGAGAAAGTGATCCTTGAAACTGTAACAGTGAACTGAAGTTATTTAGCTCACAAGGTCACTGTCCTTTCAGAAAATCTGGGTGGTTTTTGTGTTGTGAGTAAATGGCAGCCTTATTCCTTTTTTCACATAACTGTAAGTTGTGTGCGTGTGTGTGTTTTCCATTGGTGTGCTGATAAGTAAATATTATATGAGCCTTTGGATTGATATTTAACAGCTGAGATGGTTGATTATGCCACTGAAAACATTTGTCGTTGCCCGTTCCAATGTCATCAATATGAACCATCTGAACTCTGCCTTTCTTTTTCTTTGCTGCCCCTGGGGTTTAATGGCTTTGCAGAGAAGCTCCTGCCTGGCATATTGAGCTGCTCCAGAAGTTCTAACCCATAAGCAGTGAGTACTGAACTGCAGCACACTAATGCTGTAGGTGTTGACTCACCATGCTGTTTTTAATTGCAGTTCTTTTGAAGGTAGATAATCTGTGCAGACTGTCAACATAGATATTGAATCTTTGGGTATATACCAATCTGATGATGTATTTACATGGCTACAAAATGCTGTTCTGCTTTTCTTTTCCTGGGAATTAACTTTCTCCTGTGCACATACTGTTTGCATTTAAAACTAGCTTTCATGTGTCTGTGGCTCTTGCTATAGCTGGCAAACGCTTATGTCTCATATCTGCAGTGAACTGTGTTCTAGAATTCTTGAGCCTGATGTAAACCAGCTTTCAAATGTGCATGAATCGAAAAGCATCTGTAATGTTTTGATGTGACTAATACTAAGATATGATTGACCAAGTCTGGATTTACTTTGTTAGTGGAAAAGAGGGGATTCTGTTATTCTGACAAATATATTCATTTGTGATCTAATTGCTTTGAAAAAATTGTTAAAATTTTTGTTTCAAGATAATAATCAGTTTTGATTTTTATAATTTGTGTATTGTAAGATGCAGATTTCATCTCAATTCCATCCATGTTTGGTTGGAAATAGAAAATAACTGTTTTGGTAGTCTCAATTTTTTTTTGTGTATGCCTGTTTCTAAAGATAAAGATGCAATTAATTTGGCTAAATGATATCTTTCAGCTAGAGGCTGCCCTGAGGAGGCAAAAAGGTCTTGTGGGCGTGGACAGTTTTGGTACAGCCTTGTCTATCAACATATACCTTCAGACCTGCTCAGGATGCTGTTAATGATTATACATAATGGTGGAGCTGATTCAGGAACGCTGAACAAATCGAATGTTAGGCAGTGTGCACAGAAACTGGGTTGCTCTTACCTAAAGACATTTCAATGCATAGAGAGCTTTTGAGAATATTCTCCAGCTTGCTTTGTAAAGGAGATGTTGTGATGGTAGATGACAACCTTTCATAAACTGGGAGAAATTTGTTCTCCCATAGTGTATTGCTTTGGGTAGTTTCATGGTAGCCGGAGAGAGGTCTATAGCCTTAATTTTTTTTTTTTTTTTGTGAGCCTACTGACTTTCTTTATGAGGGTGAATGCTTGTAGCATAATTGCACAAACACTTTGGAGACATCTGGGAGGCTTAAGATACTGCTGTTGTTCTCCAGCTGTTTTTTTCTCAGCTGAAGGTTGCTGCCCTCAAAGTTGAGCCATACTAATGGATCACAGGAACTGTCCTAGTCCATGTCAGTGCAAAGTCAGCCAGGTTATTTTAGATTACTGCTGGATGCATCTGAGGGTAGTAATGAACAGCTTGAGGTAATAACTTCTTAAGCCATTCCAGCTAGACTTCCAAGAGCACATCTGTCTGTGTCCTTATACGTGCAATACTTTAATCTCTCTATTGCTGTACTGTATTCAGGATTTGTCAGGACTGCAGACCTGTTGCCAAGGGAAGTCTAATATTAAGTGGAATGTATTTGCTCTTCCTGTTTATCATTATTATCATATTGCAATAGAAAGATCCAAATGATGAGTGTGTTACATATACATTTAATGGTAGTCTAAGCTTATTTTCATATATGAGGTAAATGTGTGGAAGTCATGTTTTGGAAGCTCTTTAGATTGGAAAGAGATTGCCATATGAAGTCTCTTCCCCCTGTCCCTGTTCCTAGTTCAGCCA
>JAVJGG010000055.1:473018-547854 GCA_035590195.1 Aviceda cuculoides
CATCCAAATCATCAATAAAGATATTAAACAGAACAGGGCCCAGCACCGAGCCCTGGGGAACACCACTTGTGACCTGCCGCCAACTGGATTTCACCCCATTCACCACAACCCTCTGGGCTCATCCACCCAGCCAGTTTTTCACCCATCGAAGAGTACACTTGTCTACGCCATGAGACACCAGCTTCTTAAGGAGTATGTATATATATGAACTGAAGGTTGATATATATTCAGCTATGTGGAGATTACATCATATGTTCAGAATGTCATTGGGGCTTGAGGAAAATTTTGAACTCTGGAAGCTTTAAGCAAGAGGGGTTAAGACTTTAATGCTTATGTAGCAATAGCAAACTATCAAATTACAAATATGTTAATCAAAGATCTTTGAGACTCTAGCACTGGGAAGCAAGATACTTCACAAGTACAAAGACTTGTTCCATAGTTGAAAGGTACTAATTCAAATTAAGCCTGTCTTTGTTTACGTGCTTGTAACTGAAACCTGATGAATGTTTAACTGATGTCTGACACAGATCCATGTATTTGCTTATTGTAACTTCGAAATTGATGGTCAGATCTTAAAGCAAAGTATTGACTCCAAATCTCAGACATGTTCAGTAACTGGTCAGTTCTGAGGATTTTATAAGTCTAATCACCATACTTGCATGTTTTCCAAATTGTTTTTCTTTCCCTTTCCTCCTTTTTCATCAGACAAAAACTCGCCAAGTGCTGTGAACATATTATGGCTATGTTAAATGTAAATGTCAGAAGATGTTCTGGATAGTTTAGTTGCTCTCAAATTCCAAAAATCTGCAAGTGAACAGTGTAAGTCATGAAACCATGAGTGGCAACCAAGAAGTTACTTTGTTCTTTTGGGTCTGGTGCAATGAAGAGGGAAAAAACCCCCTCACTTTGGAAGCATGTTTTTCCTCAACATTTTACAGTGTCATTGCAGAGTTCTTTGCCACGCAATATCTCCTAAAGCACATTTTTTGTATACAGAAACACTTTGAAAGCATGTTTTTTAATCTCTATAATTAAGTATATAAAATATCAATGAACCTACAAAAGATTAAAATCCCAGTGGAATCCTGTAGCTAACTCAATTTATGCAATATTGGGTGGAGCCACAGAAAAACAAAATAAAGTTTTGAAGAAAAAACATTCTTCACGGCTGGCTGCCTTTGTAGGTGTAAAACATTAGTATTTATACAAAAGACTGCTGTTCTCACTGGAGACTATACAACCAATATCGATACTGGAGGGGAAAGGTTTGTAATCACTAGAAGTAAGAGGTCATGAAGTCAGCAAAAACAATTCAAGCAGTAGAAGTTTCTGAAGCCAAATGTGATTAGCCACTCTTTTGCACTTCTTCATTGTTCTGGCTTCTTTTCGCATCTGTGAGAAAATTCAAGTTTTGCATTTGAGTATGGACTTGGATTTTAAAGAGGGCAGAGTAGCATCTCTTGTAATTCTAGTTCATGTGTTTACTCAGAATATGGTTTGACGGTATGCTGTGTGTCACAGTATCTGATAACTGCCTGTCATGGTACTGGATTAAAATTACTTGATTTTTTTGTTTGTTTCCTTTTTTTTTCTTTTTTCTTTTTTTTTTTTTTAGTTTTTTTAGGTTTTTTTGTCTTGTCTTTTAATACATGTTGATTAGAAGAAGCGATGTTATACTGGCTAGAGAAGCCAGTAATTGTTACCTTCTTGTTCAGTAAAGCCCTAATTAGGGTGAATGAGCATGGAAAATGGATACTGAAATACAGTAGATAAAGGTAATACTGTGCCACAAGAGAAAAGCTTTCTTCATTGTGACCAAATTCTGGCATATTTAAAATAGTAAGAGGATTAAATGGGTGAATTAAATAGTTTTGCTCTCATTTACATTTGAAAAGGAGGGCTATGGTAAAGTTTAGACAAGATGTGTCCCAGCCTGCTCAAAGTCTCTGCAGGGATAACAGAGATGAGAATGGACTTACTGGATTTCCTCACAAAAATTGTGCTTGCCAGATCATTTTTAGGAGGGCAGCAGAAATGCACAAGCATAATTAAATATAAGATAGGCTTATTGATACGTTTTGCTATAAAGCAAACTAACCAAACTAAATGGCTTTCTTGGATAGTTGAGTGGCATGCTGTATATATATACTTCTCTAATAATTTTGAATCTTAATCAACCTAGGACTATTTAGTGCTTTCTTAAAGATGACAATGATTATTTTTTTAAATAAAAGCAGTGTATGAATTGCATGCCGTTATTGCAGTGTCTCATTCTGAGGCCCATCCTGGTTTTTATTTTCTGATAAAATTACTTTCAGGTGCATGATACCTAAGGAGCATCTTTTCTCTCTTGGTATAGCTAATTGCTCTCTATTTATTCTCTTTTCTCTCATTATGTTTAGTTGTTGAACGGAATTTTAAATAAATATAATATTTAGGTTGCACTTACAGTTTTAGTTGGAAAAAATACTTGAAGTTTTTATCATGTAACTGCTTTTCCATTTGCATCTACATATTTCTAGTAGATGAAGAATTGAATTATGGAGTAATCTGGTGGGGTTTTTAAAGAAACTGCATGAGGTATTTGTACATACTTTGGACATTTTCAAGAAATAGCAACTGTTCTTAAGTGGATACGTATATATTCTAGAATCCTATATTACTTTTCTGTTGTGACTTTTAGTTCTTCAGCTTAGATAGTATTTCCAAAAATCTGTTGTTTGCAGCTGAATACAGAATACACGTTGTCTTTTGCTAAACAAGGAATGTAACCTGTGTTTAAAAATTTCAGAAATTCCTAGTTGTGGACTTTCTACTTCTGACTCCTTCTGGAAAACTGAGCAAGTGTAGGTCCCGAGGAACTTCTAGGCATCAATGATAGGTCCGTGATGTAACCCACTATAGACAGTTCTTCTTCTCTTCTTGTGAAAAATTGTGATGTAAAAATAACTTGTAAACTTGTCAGTAAGACAAAAATCTGTAAAGTAGTTGTAGCTTGTCAGTTTTGGATCAGTTTAATTTGGAATTCAGTTAGACAGTCATTTTGTATTAATGTAGAGAGCTGTGCTTCCAACTTCCATTTTTAAAAGCAGATGTTTTTGAAGATATTTTAGTACTAATCAGGCATCCAGGTGGAAAGCTACAGCTTTCTGTTCTTCACCACATGAGATTTGATGAAAGCCTTTTAGTCTGCTGTCATTGAACAGGTAATGAAGATAATAGAAACTCTACTTTCTTCTCAGCATCAGAATAGCAGGCTAAGATTTGTTTCCTTGAAGAAACTATGAAAGTTAGTTCAGAATAGCAAGAGGTATAGTACCTTTACTGAACTTCCAGATCTTCCTAAACATGATACTGTCAGCGTGATCTGCTTTTGACAGGGTTCAGGTGCATTGGGACTGCTTTGCATTTGCCTAGTGTTTGTGTGTTTTGCTAACACAGCATGTTAAGAATAAAGTCGCTCTTACTCACTTCGAGTCTTGTTTTTTTTCCTTGTGCTTGATAGCAGAAGTGAGAGAATGACTAAAGAAAAAGAAAGTAGAATTATGCTCAAGTGAGAGAACAACACAAGTATGACCAACAAAAGTCTTAACTTCCTTTTGGTAGATTACCTTTATCATTTGCTTGGGGATACTATCAAAAAGGATGAAAAAAAAAAGTTGCTGGAAGAGTCCATCAGTGTAAGGTCTGATACTGGCTCCCTAAAAATAAGTGATGAAAAGAAGGCATCTATTGCTAAAATAAAATACCTTTTACAGCACTGAAAGAAATCTGGCAGGCAGGTAATGCAGAAAATCATAAGCATGAGTCCTGAATGTAGAAGCTGGTGACACGTTGTTCATGGACATGTAGAACTACCACTCTCCACTGACTAGTGCATGTCTGTCTTTAGCATGAATTAAATGGAAAGCTTGAGAATCTAGCTTTGCAATGAATTTGACAGACGAGCCTGTTCCTAGCAGTATTTGTGACTGTAACATTTTTTAAGAAATCATTACTTCTCTGCTACTTGATTTTGATGTGAAAACTAGTCTGAAAATTCTCGAGATTAGTACCATGTCTTCAACATGGACTACTGCAGATTTTCAGACTGATGCAGTTATTCTCATGGCATCACAAATCGATATCATTGTGCAGCTTTCTTGTAAAGCAAGTTTGATGGGAAATACCAACTGTGTGAATCATCTTCAAACTGATGAGAGAATACAAGTTTCATGTTTCTAAAACTACATTTTTGAGAGAGTATGGAGAAGGGAAGAGATTTCAGTTTTGATGAGCAAGCATAAGAGAAAGAAGCTCTACAACCAGGAAGTGGTAATTTTTACATACATTGTGATGAGCTACTTTAGCGTCCTCTGGAACAGGAGAGCAGAATTCAGGGACTGAAAAGCTCTTGATGTCAGCTGTGGTATTACTTTATTTGCATTTATGCTAGTCACTTTGCTATTTGCAAAATAACAAGCCACTTAGGTATTGTGTAATGTTTATGAAGATGTTAAGTGCAGTTTCTTTCAGAAGGACTGGGTGAGCTCTTTTTCAGAAATAATTTTAAAAAAACAGGTTTCGTTTGTCTAGAAGGGTCAATATGATTAAGCAAGATATAAATGGCAAACCTTACAATTTGCAAGCAAAATGCCTAATATCAGAATATTCATATTAATTGATTCGTGGCATTGAGTTCTCCCCAGTATACTCCTAACTATATTCTTTCTTTGCTGATTTCTGTTCCGCTTTCCTCAGCTCCATTCTCTCCACAGTGTCGCTTGCTCTCTTAAGACTGTTTCCTGTGCACAAGTGAGCAATTCCTAAATAATTCCTGAAATTGAATAAAAGAATGCCTGTACAGGGCCAGCCAAGGCTATGGCTAGCAAGTACCATGTCACCAATAGAGGCCAAGGGTGCAAGACTGTAAGAAAACAGGGAAAACTGTTCTCAAAACTTCTAAAAATACTTGCCAAAAAACCCCTTCCTAAATTTGAAATGAACATAGGCTTCCTGACTTTGTCATGCATCTCCAGCATGAAATTGGGCAAGTGGCTTAATTTTCTTCATACACAGCTTTTTCCTAACTCTAAAGGCAGTTGGATACCCTTACAAAATGGTTATGAAAATGTAGCTAACAGCATTGAAAGTGTATTTGCAAATACTGAAAAGATCACTCAACAATAAACACAAAATTTACCTTCAGACATATGAGACATTTTTCACTCTAAATGGTGTACAGTTCAATATAAAGCAGCTTGAAATAATCCAGCTGATGGTACTACAGAAGCTCGGATTTCATCTGTCACTTCTGCCGCCATGGTTTCTTTTGGGGGCACTGATTTATTTGTCTGTTGTTTTCAAAAATTATTTTCTGCAAATTTAAATCTACTATTTCAAGCAGCATCACAACCAGAACTCAGTTTGGTGGTAATTTAATAAAGCAGAATTCAACTCAGGACAGACTAGGCAAAGCACAAGTAGCACAGCTGTTAGTGTAAATGTCTGCAAAATATAAAAATGAATTTTCTTCCTAAAATTAAACATGAGGTATTGAAAACTTGTAATTGAAAGTTGAGCTTCTGTAACCTCACTGTTTATCCCAGATGCAGCTGACATGATCTAGTATAGGCTGGGGAACTCGGAAATTGAAGGAATAAGCAGGAAGCCAGACCAGTGTTACAGTCAAGATTGAATTATGTTTTCAACTGGGAACTGTAGGAGATTGTAGATGAATTTCCAGAGTGTGTTGCAGAGGTCAGAAATTAATTAGCAAGGGGAGTATGTTGATGCAATTGAATACATGGGTTTCATATCAGAGTGTTTGTAGTGCTAATGTGGTTTTAGTCATTGCTCATTTTGGCTCGAAGAAAATAGGGCATAACCAGGAACACTCCTGGGTCTTTGTAAAATCAAGTGCAGAAGACTTGCCTTTATGAAACAAGATTTAAGATTAAAATTTTCAATCTTAACTGGATTTGAGTTCCTGTGGAATATCAGTGCAGTTAACATGCAAGTCTACAAATTAATTTTTTAGTTGAAATCTTGGAGGAAACATGCATCAACTTGGAATTTCATTCTAGGACAAAAAAAACCCTCAAACATTAGGCTGTGGATTGATGTAATCATCTGAAATACCTTCATTTTACTCCTGTCTTCAGTTGAGCTGCCACTATTATTTGCCGGGAATCTTAATGTATTAATGTTTACAGAAACATTGGATAAGTAAGTGAAAGATAAATGTTCCTTGACGTTGACTTTTAGAATATCTAGTACAGTCCATTTTTTTTGTTTAAATAAAAACATAAAACATTTTGTGTGTGTGTGTGTAAATAGTGTTTCTAGAGATCATCCAAGCCTACAGCATGAATAAAAGTAGTGGTTCTAGTGTTCCTTTCCCATATAGAAAAAAAAAATCCTTTTTCTTCAATTTTGGCCTGCATTAAATATTTTTCTTTTGTTGAAGTTTATTTTGTATATAGGCATAAAAATTGTCACTCTGGTCCTACTATATGATTATGAAAATAAAATCCATCCTTCAGAAGAACAACTTCTGAAGTTGTTTGCCTCAGATATTTTAATATACAGACAATTGGCAGCATTAATATGTTACCTTAAAGCCTTTTAGGTGAGGAAGAACAGCAGGAAGTCAGACACAGAGTATTACCTGTTAGATTTACTTTTGCTGTTTCCAAGCAAAACCCGTTTAATAGGAAATACTTTACTCCCTTTTTTTTATTAGATATATTTCTGCTTCTCCAGTAAGATCAGATTTAACATTGGAGAGTCTCTTGATAAAAGCTACCATCTAAAGTTCATATATTGAAGAACTTGCACACTTTAATTAGAAATAGCCAATGCAATGAATGACACATTTCTTCTTCTGAAGATTGGGGTTGGTGTACCCTGTATTTGAAGTGATACACACAGGAAAACCTGATGCTCTCTTTTTCATCTGTGTTTCTATTTGCTGTTGTTTAAAGTCTTGCAGCTATTGGCCGTTCAGCGCTCTAGTGTAGGAAGCATATAACTCTTCTTTCAAACACAAGGGGGTTTTTCGTATTCCTTATGTGTGCAGAATAGGTGGAATTATTGCAAAGCAAGATGGCTGGCTTGTGGGATATTTTGGGGTTTTTTTTCATGCATAACAGCATTGCCCACTATAGTCTACAGAGGCAAGTAGGCATTTCAATTTATATTGCAGTAGTTTTTCTCTTCATGTTGGCATTCTGAATCTTTTTCCAGAGATATCTGCCTCTGTCCACTCACACTTGTGCACAAATCAAATGCCTGCAGTTAGACTTTGTTGGCACTGCTTCTTTGTCTTTTAGGAAATTGTACTACTGGTTATTCCCACAAATCATATGGCAGAATTTACCAAAGATGAAATGACATCAGTCATGCTTCTGCAGTTCTCTCTCTTTTTCTCCTATTTAATTTATATATCTTTTAAGTTTGGTGATTTGATGAAGCAATTCATGCAAGACAGGAAGGTGCTGCCACTTCACTGTTTTTTGGGGGGTTGGTTTTGGGTTTTTTTTCCTCCCCACTGAAGAAAGTAGTAGTAGTTTTGGATTTGGAAAAAATACTGTAATGGTCCCTGGTCATATGGAAGATGAGCATTTCTATTGTCTTTGTGTTATGGGTTGGAAAGAGAGGATAAAGGGCAGGGCTTTTGTTCATTATTTGAGGTGGAAATGATGGATTAGTTACCAAGTTGCTTTTGTTAAATAGAAAATCAAATTTGCTGTAGCAGAAATTAGTCTAAAGTGGATACACATAACGAGACTCTTCAAAGTGTCTTTATAGAAAGAAGGAAGCTTGTTCCCTACTGGTGGTGATTAAATAGAATTTAAATCAGTGTGCAGGGATGGAAGTTTTTGGGAAACGCAATATAATAGAACACTTCCCTCTGGTGGTAGACATTACATAGCTTAATCTGCTGTATAAAGACACTGAACTGGAAACTTCATGGTAGGGTGTGCCTCCCACACTGCTCTGAAGAACTAGTAGAACTCTTTTTTTTTTTTTTTAAAAAGATAATTGATTGGCCTATAGGCTTTCCTGCCGCTCTAGCTCTTTGAGTATGATGGGGTAGGGTTGGGCCGCTTGACCCAGTTTATTCTGAGTTTGTCAGTTAATTATATTTTTCTGCTACCCTCCCATCTTGCTGCTGGGATTGGTGGATTTTGCTGTTTTTGCTGGGCTGTAAGGATAGGCTCTGTGGATGTTTGTCCTTTAAGCAGGTAATCAGATCAGCATGCATGAAACAGCTAATAGCTTCTAGCGATCATTCGGTTCTTTCTGAAAATTTATCCATTCTTTAGTTTATTCATATTTAGCCGTTTGATCTGATTTTTATGTGCCAGTCCTCAGTTAGTTTCCAAAGTAATGCTTGTAGTTATTTGTACTTGAAACACAATTAGCTACCTTAACTGGAGAAAGCTTGTTGTTAACTCTCTATCTTGTAATTTATTAATGCCAAGAAACAGATAATTTCTAAGATTTTCTCTATAAGCTTTTTGGCGGTGGGTTCAGTCTATCAGTCTATAGAACGTGAGCCCCTGAAGAGGCTATATAATTGTTATTTTTAGCTCTGTTTAGGCATAACAAAGAATGCTTGAAAGAATGCTTTCAAACATTTCTTGAAAGCATATTTTAGTTCCTTGCTTTTCATGGTCATTGCACTTCAGAAAGTGTAATAAAATATCTGAATCTGTGAGAATAACATTTTTCATCCTTGTTTTCCTTTCTGTTTAGTAAGCATTTCAGGATGGCTTTTCCCGTTGTTCTTTCAGAGCATAATGAAAACTGCTATTCTTCCCTGCCACCCGCCCCCCTGCCTCCCGCCATAGGCTGAACACTGAAGAGTTTTTGCTTTTTTTGTGTGTCATTAATAGAAGAACCTGTGAAACCTTGTAGATCTTCTCTAAGGCTCTAGATGAAAAGCGAAAAAGCTGGGGCCTTTCCATGAGTCAGAGTCCTAATTCCATGGCTGTGACACCGTTCAACTCTTAGAAACAGAACTTGTAACATAGAGGACTGACCACAGAATGTATTTTCATGGCAGGACCCTGATGTTACCAGCATTTAATTAACATATTGTTCAAGGTTGGCACATCACTGCTTTGATTTAGAGTTTTATGCTTTTGCTAGTGAAGACTCCCATTTTAGGGGTCTACTATGCCCAATAACAACCATTTCCAACTCAGACCTCTGGACACAGCACTGGTGAAAGGCTAATTTTCACATCTCCAGTAGTTTGCAAGTGGTTGCACAAGAAGTCAGATTATATCAAATCACAAATCAGGGGTATGAGAAGCAAAAGGGTCATTTTCTTCTCAAGCTTTGTTTATTGCACTTTCCTTTTATTTCCATATTAAGATGTAGACAAGAGTGTGTGTTTTAGCCAGTTTCAGCAGCGATCCTCCAGCACTGACAGTCAGAAGGATCACTTCATCACAAGAGATGCTTTAAGTTCACATATATTTGCTATATAAAAATGATGAATTGAAGAGGAATGTATTTATCTGTCTTTTCCACTGGGGGGACAGGTATGCATCATTCTGAGGAGAGTAGTTTTTCCATTCCTTTTCCTTATTTACACTTCTTCTAATGTAAAGAAACCAGAGAAGCATCTAAATATTGAAATAGTCAGCATTTCAAAAAAAAAAAAAAATTAAAAAACCCATAAGCTTTAGATATGAACTCACTAGATGACTTATTTTTGCAGCCATTATGCACTGGCTTCAAATTTCGAGATGTGCTCCAGCTATTTTCTTTGGGATTAGTTGGCTAATAATGAAAATGTGTGTTGTCATTGACTTGAATTCAACATTTCTGTCTTCTGCTAGAAGACAATTTCAATAAGTAGGACTAAAAAAGAAATTGTTTTTATTAACTCAAAACTTCAGCATGTTTTTTTGCACACAGAGCGTTCTAAGTGATGTTTATTTTATGTAGGCAGTTCTTTGATATCTGTGCATATTCATATTTTTGCTCCTAAAAGACTGGTAAAGAAATGTATATATTTCAAGTCTGCTGAAAATAAACAAGGGGTACTTAAGTTGGGGTTGGGTGTCTGAGCCATAGTGTTCCATAGTCAGAATTTAATGTAACACAGTGATTTGCAGTAACTGCATCTAGTGAGAGTTTGCTGTGTTTGATCTTTTGGATTCATAGATCTAGATCAACTTTCCTTTTCTTGGTCCTTGAACTTCTGCAGTTTTTTGTCAGTAGGTTGAAGACTGCCCTTGTGCATTTCTGTGTGATTACAGAATAGGATGGAGGGGATGGTAAGTGGGAGACTGCAGCTACTCCCCTAAGCTCCTGGCCTTCTTTGGGAAGTTAGTAAAATGTGGAGCTTGAAGCTAAGGCACAGAGATGTCAGATGAGTTCCCAGTGAGCTTTTTCACTTGTGTGTTTGAAACATGACCTGGTTTGGGTATTTTTTAATATATATTATTGTAGATTATTGCAGTCAGAAATTGCTCATATAAACTCCAACCATGGCAAAGTTTTTGCCCCAACAACTGAGGACTGTCAGACTTGGAGTTTCCTCTCTATGCTTTTCTCTAGCTACTGCATATGAAAGGCAGCTATTTGTTACAGGAAGCAGCATCAGATTCCAGTAAGGCTGAGAACAATGGGAAGAAGCTCACCCCTTATACTTCACCTGCCATTCATTGCTTTGCTGGTAAAACCTCAATAGCAATAAAATACTTGACTAGGCACACATTTCAAAGGGTTGGGTTGGCTGTGGGGAAGTGAGGCCAGGAAATAAGAGTGCCTGCTCTCCCTTCTCTTCTAGAACAGTCTTTAGCTTTGCCTCTGCGCTGTTCAATAGAGACTGGGGAGGAGAGTCTGATAAGTGAGTAGTTCCAAGGGATGTTTTGAGAGTTTTGGTAATGGTAGTTATTAAGGTGCCTTAACTGGAGATGAGGGAGAGGGAACTGATGAGAGCTTTATGGGTTAGTAGTAGAAAGGTTTAATTTACTGTAAAGGCCTTTTATCCCTTGTGAAAATCCTGATGATTTATAGTATAGCCAAATATTTGGGAATGCTTGAACTATAAATGTGACTATTATTGACAGAAAATGAGGCAAATATTCACATTAATTGGAACCACATAAATTAGACTGGAGGAATTAATTAAAAAATAATAGACATGCATTTTGAAATTGGAGGGTTTCTCTAGGTATTGGAAAAGGCATAAGGTGACTTAAAAGATAGCTCCAGTACAAGAAAAGCTAAATGAAACATTTCTTTTATTAAAACAATATTAGTTCCTAGGTGCCTGGTGAATGAAATGTTCAGAATAAATATGAATGGTAATTAAATTCTATTTCTATCAGTTAACAGTCCCATTTTCAAGATATCTCCTTTATTACAAAAGTACCTCGAGAAGTTCACTTCATCAGTTTACTTCATATGACTCACTGCTATTGCAAAATGCTTGGTTTATGGGTTTATGGATCAGAGTCTTCTAATAAAAATGAATGTTTGTCACCCTTTAGGAGCATAAATTTTGTATCATCACTGTGAATTTAATTTGAAATGGGACATTTCTTATTAATTTTTTTACTTTCATAAAGGGGTGCTAGTACTAAAAGAATTCTAGAGAAAAAGATACAAATGTTTAGGGCAGTGGTAGATCTGTGGTTTTTGTAGGTTGTGTGCTGGTCGTATTCAATAATAAACTTACACTTTTGAGTATTTTCTAGAATTTTGTCTTGTCTGTTTCTAAATGCTCATGTTACACATTTTCCAAGTCTTCTTTTAGAATAAATTCTGTAGATCACAGCTGCTTAGATGTTTTCCCCAGGTACCTTTTTTTTTTTAAACTCTCCTATATTTTATTCTGTTACATCACCACTGTTATATTACCCTCAGATCACGTTAAATGATTGTTCCTCTTAAATGCCAAATGGATCCTTCAAGTAGCTGCAGCCAGTTAGATTTACAGACTAATTCCATAACCTTACATCAGTTTACTTTTCCTGGCTGTTGGATACTGGAGTTTCTTTTTTTTGTTTCTTGCTAGAGTTGATCAAATTATTGTCATTGCCATCTTTTGCAGCAGCAGCATGTAAGAGTCCATGGCAAGCTGCCACTTGATTGGTGCTTTACTAGTGGTCCATTTTGGTATATGTTCTTCCTAATGAATTCCCACTCTACGTATCATTGAAAAATAAAATATTTCTTGCAGTCATGATCAAGGTGTGGTCGCTTTGCATTCCACACTTTATTTAAAGTTCATGCTTTCCCCTTGGACTGGATTATTACCGATATCCTTTGATACGGATTCAAGAATCCATACTGTCTCAATTAGTTGAGTAATAAATTGTCTTAATTTCCTAGTTCCACTGTCAGATGCAGGTGCTATATCTAGCCCCCCATTGATTTTAGGCTTTGCAATGTAATAGTACCTTTATATAGTACTTTGTCACCATGCATGCTCTGTAATGAATTAAAATATGAATGCTAACTGTGGACCTTAGGGATTCTGTAACAGGAAATTTAAAGGGCATCGTTAAAATAGTAGTTTATTCTTCATAGCTTCAGTACTTTGGATCCTGTGATGGCAGGCAGTAATATTTATTCTTCTTTATGTTGGTGAGTTTTATGGAATAATGAAATTTTAGATGAAATGATGTAAGCATGCTACTTCAAGTAACAATGGGAAATGTGACACAAGGTTTTTTAAAATTTTATTTACAGGGGGTTTTAGTGACCTTGTTCCTGGTCAGTACTGAAATAGCTACGGTGAGGAAATTGTTATTATCAGGTAGAACAAGGAATGTTTGGTCTGTGTGGAAGTCACTCTCAGAGAATACTTTTGTAGATGATAATGAAATTCCTTTTTCATCAATTTGGGATTTTGCAAATACTTTGGAAATGGTGGGATCACGTCCTGTAAAAATGGCAATTTTTTTCCACGGCAGTCATGTAAGGTGTTACAAGCCTGGTTAATACAGTTACTGTAGGTTCTTCTACTCACTTTTATACAGAGCTGCATTTCTCTTCCTTAAAATGATATCTGGATATACATTTATTAATGTCTTGGATCTTAAGCTGAAGGTCATCTGTAATAACGTTATGCTTCTTGTCTTGCTAGCCTTTGTTTATTAGTTAATCATTAATTTTCTTGCTAAATAACAGGCAAAATCTGGTAGTCAAATCTGGAGCTTCCTGTGTAGCTTTGCAGGACATTCTTTTTATAGAGCCAGGAGAAAGAAGGCCTAATTATGGAATGTCACCTTTAAGCAAGGAGTGGGGTTTTTTTGAGAAAAAAGACTTCAAATGTCAACAGACTTTTTTGGGGGGGGGGCGGGACACAAAAACCAAAACCAACCAAAACCAAAAAAACCAACAACACCCCCCTCAAAACCCCCGGCAAACAAAAAAAACAACCCCAAAACAAAATAAAACCCCCTAAACCAACCAACAAACTTGATCATGTTAAACTTCCCAGTAATTTTACAAATGCTGCAGTCATCTTATATAACTTGATGCTAATTCCTGAATAATAAATACATGTAATTGCAGCTATGTTCTCACTGTCTACTACCCTCGCAGATCCATCTTTTTTATTTTTTTATTTTGCCCTTTTCCTAGTATTTTTTCCTACTCACATTTGAGAAGAGAATGAAGTGTATATGAAAAGGTCAGTATATGAAACATGCAGATTGCAATATTTGAAACTCTTCTTCATGAAGAAAAACTGAAAAAAATGAAAAAGTTGTATTTATGAATAAAAACCCTGAGCTGAATGGCTTTCCTGTATCACATGTGCTCACAATTCTATGTGAAGTTTAGTTGTATAGAAGATCATCTTTCTAATATTTTTGCTGGTTTGTCAATTCTCCCTGTACTTTGTGCCTAACTGTGAAAACGATGACCTCTGCTGATAGTTCATACAAGAATATACGGCGATATTTATTTCATACTCTCCAGTCTAATTTTCAATTCATCCACCTATTGTTGCTATTATTATTGTGGATGTATTAAGAAATACCTTTTTATATATGTGTATGTGTTATATATTTTTATATATTTATAAATATAATTTTGCACAGTACTTGCCTCTGATTCTGTTTTATGACTTTGGTGGTTGTCTTCTAATCCAAATGCTTGTGCAAATTCTACAGTGCATTCCCCTAAGGACGGGATATCTGTGTTAATTCTGCAAGTGAGCTAGTGGACTTTCTGTCTGTGTGTTACTTAAAAAGGAAAAAACAACTTCTTCTCTTCACAAATGGAGTTTTATTGCCAGTCCGTTACTGGAGCTTTAGATTGCATTGAAATATCTACTTAAAGGAAAGGTTTTATCCATTTCACACTGATTTATTATGCAAAAGGTAGTTATATATGAATGACACTTGAAATGCCTTCAGTAAGCTGTGAACCAGAAAAGTCCAGTGAAGAGTTCTCAGTAAGTAAGTAAATAAAATCTTTAGGACTTGCAGTACTATTCCACGGTCGTATATGAACAGTTTTTCCAGGCATGTGAAGGAAAAAAAAAAAAAGAAATTATGCAATAACTTAAAGTAAACATTTCACTGTAGCAGTTTCAATGTCATAATATTTGTGTTACTTCCCATAGACTACTTTTGAAATACAATTTCTTTTAAGCATGGAACTGTTTTCTGATTAGTCTAGAGTAAGGTAAAAGTCTATTGTGTACCTTGGGATACTAATGGACTAGTAGACATTTGATGTGACACTAACACGTTAATTTATGTTTTGTAAAAGAACAAGATGCTCTGGTAATAAAAATTGTGCAGATTGCACATGTAATGCAATGTATGAAGCAAACACTCTCCAAATAACTTTTTTGTAGTTCACACTGCTAAGTTATGGGAGCTGTAGGACTGAACAATAAAGAAGTGGTGTAATATTGCCTATCAACCAAAATAATTACTTTAAAGACTCTCATTTTCTCCTCTTAGCATTCTGTTTACTCTGACACTTCTTGCAACATCCATAGTTTATTTGAGTGAACCCATTTCTTATTAATGAAAACATCACTTACAGACCAGGGAATAGGAAGTGTTTGTAACCTTAACCCTTAAAATAAGCCAAAAGGAAAGCGGACCCTTTTAGAATTTCATAAATATTATGATTTCTTATACCATAACATGAGTGCAAATGAGAAAAAGCCCTGGCTTAGTATTAAGTAATTTCATGAATATTTTGACATGCCTGTCTTTTTCAGAATAAAATGCTTTATGACACGCTGATATTGCTTTTATTTGCCTTTACCTCAAGTTTCAACTGATAGTAATCACAGAAGTTACTTACCAGAAGCTGAAAATTGCAGACCCCTTACAGTTAAGCAAAAGCTGAGGACTCAATATTTCCTTAGGTGTTTTGTTGGATGTTGGTGGCTAAGGTAAACTATATACTGGAATTGGGACTGTCTGATTTTTTTGTATCACAGAATCAAGAGTATTTTAGGTGATGGAAGAAGTTTGGATGTTCTAAATGTTTGTTAGTTTGATATTGAGGTAATGGGTGAAATGAACATATTGGGAAGACGGGCTTTTTCTGGTTGCTAACCCTAACCTGGCAACAGTAACTGGACAAATGTATGAGGGAGTTTTAGTCTGCTGCAGATGATGTGATTTCGTGTGGCAGCTCTGGTTTTATGGATTAGAATCAGAAGCTGTAAAGGTAATGGCTTTCATTATCAATGTTATTTTATGAATACAAATGGACAAAAGATTGTCTTACAAAAGAGCTTGTCTTCTGATATCTGGAAACAAATCTGGTTTCTTGCCTTTCTTTTACTCTAAACTATTTGAATTCATTGTATATATAGAATATGAAATGTTTGTATCATGTCTATATATCCACATGGTCATCGGTTTGTTTACAAACAATTCCTAAGTAACAAAACAAAAATAACACTCTTACTATTAACATCTAGAGCCCTTCCTGAGATCTACTGCTCCTGCTCAGCTAGTTGAGATGCTGGGTGCAACCCTTAACAAAGCAAAAGGTTTTTGGAGCTAGAAGACAGGCAGAGATACTGCTTACTACTAGCAGCTTCCCCACCATGCAGTAATAGTTTATTGGATGTATTTCATTCATTTTATTGATAGATCTTTCCTTCTGTTATTCCCCCATGCAGGAAATGGCTAATTTTCACATCTTATTTTGGTTCTGGCTCCATCTTGTAACTAACACCAGAATATCTTGCACTTAAAAAAAAAAAAAAAAACAAAACCTACCGCAGGCACCAAAAAAACCCCCAAACCTGAAGGCAGTGGAGTAAAGGAGACAATGTTGAGAAGAAAAAGAAAACATATTTTCTGACAAAGGAGAAAGCTGGTTTCTACTAAACTTGTGTATCTGTTGAAGTTTCCGCAAAAGGTTATATTTCATTAACTGGGAAAAGGGAATGTGGAATTGATGGATTTTTTTTTTTTTTGGTCAGTCATTGTGCATTTTGCTAGAACAATGCACAGATTTTGCTAGTGTAGTGGAAGTGTCAGTAAAAATGAATGAAAAAATTAATTTCAATGTGTCTTGCATGCATCTCTAGTTAAATAGAAACTTCTGGAAATTATTATTAATGTCTTGTCAGCTCTTGGTCTGTTTTTTCCTTGTTGAGACTATTAGGAGAGGTCATTGTTCAATCAACAGAATTACATTCTGATTTTAATCAGAATAAAGCCTCCCCTTCAAAACTTGCCAGGGTCTTGCATGTATTGTGGTTTTTTGTTTTGTTCTATTTGTTAAGTAGTTAAGGCTTAACTGGATTTATTCAGACACAGCTCTCCTGTAACTGTTGCCAGCTTTTATTGTGCTTGGGGGGAGATCAAGATGATCTGCAAGTTATTTGCGTTGACAAGAGTCCTGGTTAACAGAAGCCAAATGTCATCCACCAATACACAGAAGAAATATAATACAGCTCATCCAGTAAGTCATTAGATATGAATTTGTACCAGGTAAATACTGGACCACAGATCATAAAGCAATATTTCAGAAATCTGTTGATAATTTTAGTCAAACTTAGTATATAAACTATGTTAACAAATAGGTCCTGTATTGCTGTTGACACCACATTACTAAGGCAACTCTTAATAATTGGCTGTAGTGTAAGTAGGTAGTACAACTTTGTTACAGTTAGTATGTCTCAGGCACTTGAGATTAGCAGTCTCAATACTTTACTCAAGTACTCTCATCTGCAGTGAATAAGTCGTTAAAAACAGGGGATGGGAGATAGCCTCAGGTTCTGCACAACTGAGCAGGCTAAGACTTTTTTTGAAAGTTAATTGATCTGTAGGCTGAGTAAAAGTTAGTTCTGAACACAAGGCCCTGGATTCATGAAGGCAAAGAGCATTTAAGTGCCATGGTGGATTTTACTGCTGTGTGACAGCTCTGAACTGTTTCACTAGTAAGCTTGTTGGGAAATGCTGTCACTGAATGACCATTTTTGACAGCCTTTTATGGTCTCCTTGAGGTTGAAGAATTTATCAATAGGTTGCAAAAGTGAATAGTTTTTCAGGCAAAAAAAACCCCAAACAAAAAAACACCTTGGTCAATGTGCTCTTAAACTTGCAGCTTTGGGAGACACAGTGTAGCACTTGTACTTATCATACTATCATTAAAGGACTGTAAGGACTTTTATTATATAGACCATTTTGTAAAAATGTGTAATGTTTCTCTATAAATGCCTTTTGTGGATGACACCGAGCTTAGTGCAGCCTCAGTAAAGCTCATCTAGCAAAAAAAAAAATATACACTGGCTGAGAATTTTTAACTTGCTGAATTTTAATATATTTCATAGTATCTGTAGCTGTTCCGTAACTCTACACTTTCTTTTTTAATGCATTTTATAGATTGCTCACAGTGTATAATATTGAGCGTAACCATTATTTTTGCTCTGCTCCTTGAAGATGGAGTTGCTCCCACTTCTGACACATGCGCACAACACAGCTTTGCTTTTGTGTACTGCCTTGGGTGCAATCTCATGTAAAACAATCGTCATAGCCACATTGTATTTGCAGGCAACATGTGAGATTTTCCTTTATTTTCTGTACTGGTTATTTATAGACCAATGGTTTCCAAAACATCTCCAGCTGTGAACTCCCCTTCTGTCAAGACAGTGGCTTCACTAGAGTCATGAAGAGTTGGGTATCTTCTGGGGTGGTGGCTCAAGTTCTAACTGCTGCAGCTGTCTGATTGTGGCTTGTACAGAATCCAAGTGCTTGAAGCTTTCTTGATTGCACAAACACACTAATAATATCCAGGAGCTCAACTTGGGTGAAACTTTGTTGATAACTAGTGAGGCCTGAGTAAGACATCATCCTGGGTCCAGTAACTCATCCCTGACAAAAAGCATCCCACCGTTTTTTCAGAGCTGTGTTGTGGAGGTGGATTATTTCCTGTCTGCCACCTCCTTCCTCCTGCTCCCTGGCTTTGAGCTTGTTCTTCTCCAAGCTGGACTTCTGGCCAACTCTTCCACAGCAGAAGTTACAGCTTAATTTCTCTGGCAAATCACTTGAATCCTAAATCAGCATTTAGGCACTGTTTGACTGTAGTGGTTCCCAATCCTAGTGACTCATGTTGGCGACCTGTGTTTGTAACACATCATCCACAAACATTCGTGGACTGCTCTGTTTTCCTCTGTGTCATGACATAATAATGAGCAACCAAATACTGATTTATGTATGTGTTTGCATAATGAATAAACCCTGCCTTTGTGTGTCATTAAAAAAAAAGAAAGTATTTAGGAACACCAAGAGGTGATGCACTTCATCTTCAACTGTCTTTTTAAAAGGAAGAGGAGCCTTTGCACTGTGAGAATAACTGGATGTTAAGCAACCCAAAATCTATTTGGCTGGGAGGGGTGTTTCTGGGAGGCATCCAGTGGCAGAGCTGTGCTGGACTGAAATCCGGTAGTGTAGCTGGTAGGAACTGAAACTAATGCTGTAATCAATCGGGTATCAGGACTGTGGGTTTGGGAAAAAGCCCTCAAGTGAGGATTTGCACTTAAAAAGGAAAAGAGTATTTCACTTCAAACCTGAATCTGCTTTGGAGGCAAGGTCAGCCTGAGTATGGCATCTATCAAAGACATAAAATTTGGACTATGGGGGCAGTTTGGAGACTTAGTGTGGCTTGGCAACTTGCTGACCAAAAAGAAGAAAAAGGAAAACTTTGAAGCCAAATCATTTGTACATAGCTCTAATGTATTGCAGTGGTTTACTTCCCATATCTAACTCTGTGGTCATAGATCAGTGAGAAGCTTCTAATACCAGCGTTGGAGTAAGTGAAGGAGAGAGGAAGGAGGAAACACACACACGCATCAAAAAAGTGATACAAAGGCAATTCCTCACCAGCTCCCCCATGCTAACCTGGAACCATAGCTGTCTACCCTAGCTTCACCAAAACTGTTGCTGGTAGGATTTTATATAACAGCAGTGAGAAGTATTGTTTTTAGAGAAGTGTATCATTTCCTTATACTTGCATTACATGCCTTAGTCTTTCCCTCATCTGATGTTTGCTCCTTTATGCTTTTGTACATGCTTTGTGTGAACTATTTTTAAAATGATGCCATGTGCTGTGTACTGATATATGCAGTGGTAAGCTTTGGATGCTCTTGAATGGCTGGGGAAACAAGAACTTTGTGTAGTTCTGAAAATGTTTGTTCTTCAACAACAAATAACTTTTAAGGTATTTTAAATGTAAAGTAAAAACTTGAAGACTGCTCTGTGTTGTATGACATATACAAATGATCAGAATGATAATACCTCTGGCAGTGTTTTGGGGTTATTTTTGTTATGCTTATTGTTTATTGTGTAAAATTGGATAATTAGATTGAGCAAGTAGGATGATGTATGAAATCTTGGTTTTGATAGATTTCCAGAAGAAGCAGCCAGATGATGACTCTACTCCCAGCACAAGCAACAGCCAGTCAGATTTGTTCTCTGGAGAAACGAACAGTGACAACAGCAATACCTCTCTAACCATGCAGGCCACTAACTCCAACCAGCAACTTTTGACAGAACTGAATGTAACTTCACCGAGCAAAGAGGAATGTAAGTGCACAAGTCCTAAGTGACAGCAAAGGAGGCATAAACATTTTGCTTCATTCTCGGGCTTATGTTTCATTGACTTCCTTTGGAAGTAAATGGCCTGACTTTTCTTTTGGGGCAAAGGAAAAGGTTAGAAGTTATTCACAAAATAGACATTGATGGCATTAACCAAAGAACAAATTAAAAGGTGTCACAGGAGTTTCTAACTAACTTTACAGCTGTTTGTACTGCAGTATACAATTTAATTACGATTTTGAGGCACTCATTTTGAGAAACTGCCTCTCACATTACTAGTAAATTAATATTTATATTCAAGAATAAACACCAATATCTTGTGAAATTTGACTTTAAAACCTTTTGGTTTTTAATTATTGCAGTTACACATAGCACTGACTAATGAATGCTTGTCTAGACTGCTGCTAGATTACTTGCATAAAACTTAAGCTTCATGTGGTAATCCATCTCTTCTTTCATGACCCATCACTCTTATTGATTGAACTCTGTCAGGCAAAATTTCTCCCTGAAGGTAAGCTAAGATGTTAAAGATTAGCAAACACAGCGAGATAAAGTTGTCTTTTAAATTATTCTAAACCTCTATCTAAGTTCATCCTGAGTCTAATACATTGAGTTTTAAAAACTGCATTCTACAGCATAAGGTTAAATATGTAATTTGTAGTTTCATTTTCCTCCAACTGTAGTTTTATTTTAGAAGATGCTCTATGGAGAGAATCCTTCTTGAGCTGAGTTTACTTTACATTATGGCTGGTAAATAGACGTACACATTGCAAGAAAAATATGCTTTTTTTTTTGTGGGAAATCTGTGAGAGCTACTCTGGTTCTTCAGCATTGAGGCAACTGCTGGAAATAATGCTGACAAAGCACTAGGACTGAAAAAATCTTTGATATGCTACACTTGTTTTCAGTTGTGTTAACTATTTGCATAGTGTGGTTTTGCTGAGTTGCTGAAGTATTTATTCTGTTTACAGGTATGTAGACTTTGCATATACTTTTTACTTGTGTAGATTGGCTGTGGACAGAGCACAAAGTGTCATTTTGGGATTGTAGTTTGTAGACTAACGAAAATAAAGTTTTTAAATTGAGTTATTGTTTTCTATCTGTGAGAATATTGTCAGAAATATGGTAGGGTTCAAATGTGAATGTTCTGATACCAGTTCTTGTTAATAAGACTAAACTTGCCATGTAACTCTTTGTCTCTCCTTTGCATACACAGTTGCTGCTGACCACCTATAGTCCCTTCCTTCTGTCCAACGCTTCTTCAGGGGAAACCTCTAGTCTGCTGTAAAAAAAAGGCCTTAAAACAACCTTCCTAGAGAATTTAGCAAAACATTATGCTTCAGCAACACATTTGGGCATTCACAGGGCAGGGGGCTTCAGCACCTCTTCTGGCTTATTAGCCAGGATCTGCTATTTGGTGTTAGGGGGTGCTTCTCCAGTGTTTTCTGGGTCAGGTTTTCTGAAAATTTGTTCAGTTAGGAATTAAATTGTGTTACAACAAAGTGTTTCCGTTGTGGCTGAGAAGGACTTGGGGTTAAGTGGGAAGCTGATTACAGGGATGGGAAGGAGGGTAGGAAATTAAATGGTGTCCTTCATCCTGAATTGCTGCAAGCTTTTGAACATACACTGAAGGTGATGGATGTTAGGCAGCACAGCCTGCAGAGCATTTGAAAATATTACCTATAAAAAAATCCTTCATGACTTCCTGCTGGAGTGATTTTAAGTGAAATACAGTGGAGAGATTTATTTACAGCTTGAGCTCTCTTTGTCTTCTCTCACACCCCCACTACCTCTTTAATGAAGCTCAGTATCATTTATCAGAAATAATTATACACAAATGGAGCAGATTCTTTCCCGTAATGAAGAATGCCCAAACTTTAAATGTCTTTTTAATTTGAGAGTGTCTTTTTCTGTGCAATATTTATTTATTTTGCAGCAAGTTCTATAAAGCTTGCACATTACAGTTGTGTTCTTCAGAGACTGATATTTTGCAGTGCCATGAGATGATGTACAGCTATGTGCTGTTCCAAACAGAACTGTGGTAATTCACAAGAAATCAAGGTGTGGGATCATTATGGTAATCCCTATCAAAGTGTGGAAAGATTGGAGTACTCAGGAAGGATTCTCATGGTGGATTCCACTCCCCTCTCTTCCCTTTTAAGCTTTTGAGGAGAGTCTCACATCAAGAGATTCTCCATAGTACTTGAGTCCATAGGTTAAACAGATCAGACAGAATTGCAGCAAGTCATTTACCCAATTAACAAACTCCATTCATGTTACGACAACTGAAGAGAACCATAGAAATCTTCTGTGGTAAGATTCACATTATGTGTCAGAGAAAGTGATGGGGGTGTGGGGGGAGTTGTACTTGTTTTTAAGTAGCCATTTCCTTTTTTAACACAGAATGAATGATGTAAGCGAAAAGTTGCCTGGAGTGGATTTTGCAGGAGTTCAGTTTGATAATATGCAAGTATTTCTGCCTTTTGTTACTGTTTTGATTTTCCGAGAGAGTTCCATTTGCATTCCTGAGTGTCTTTTATGCACAACCAGGTTGTGGTGACTTTCCATCTCCTGCCACCCTCAGTTCTGAACAATCACCTACCCCAGTGGCTGCTTTGCTGATTAATATCTCTCCCCCTCGTAGATGAAAGGTAGTTCTCAGCCTTACAGTTACAATCAACAAAAATGTGTTAGATGTATGCCCAGAGACAGTGACACAAGCTTCAGGACTTTTTTTTTTTCCTTCCTTCACGTGTGTTTTGTTTTTATGAGGTATTACTTATCACCAATTTCAAAAAAATGCAGTTGTAATTTAGGGCGGGGGGAGGGGGGGAGAACGTTCTAAGAATTTTCCTTTCCACATGTATGCTTCCTGAGTTGCCTTTTTCTATCCAGAACCTTCAGGTCTCATCAGTTGCAGTAAGTTTTCTGAAAGAAACTGCTGCAGACGAGGAGTAGATTGATATTGGTATAACTTTACAAAGTCTAAGTACCAGCTACTAGGAAGACAATTACCTCTATCCCAGCTGAAACCAGGACACTAAGTTTGCATAGATTTTAATGATCTGTTTCTTAACAGAAGGTTAAATCAGTCTAACTTCTGTTCTGCTGTTTTATGTGCAGATAAGTTTCTCTGTTCAAGTTCTTGTATAGTTTTCATCTATTCTCATTTTTCCCTTACATCTCCTACCTTCATTTAGTAGGTCGTAATGGTAGTTATTTCAGTGTCAGTCACATGAGACAGTTGCTCTGTCAAAGGTTTCCTTTATTGGGTGGGCAGGGAGTTTTTTGGGGTTTTTTTGGTTTTTTTTTTCCTGTCTGTTAAAAATAAACAGAGATTTGACAACCGCCCTTGCTTCTCTCTCTCCCTACCTCCAGCCACCAGCACTCTTTAAAAAAAAAAAAAAAAATTAGCTTGTTAAGGAAGGTTCTATGTATTTTGGCAAAGAAAAGGTCACACTGCACATGAAATAATTTTGCTTTGTTTCAGGCCTTCATTGCTTTCTTTGGGGCTGTCACATTATTTTTCTGTCACTATATGAGTAGACCTAAAGCTGATGCTGTGCAGGTTTAAAAGTAACTGTGGTGTTATGTGACAGGAGAAATGTCAATGTGAACAACTCTGACTCTGGCAGCTGGATCAGATTTAATATTTCAGTAGTTCTTGGCTTCGGTTAACGAGATTTTATTTTAATTATGTGCTTAACTCTTTCTGGCCTCCTTGAATTAGCAAGAACCACCATTGAAAAAGGACAAAAGGAATAGCTGATGTTTCTAGAACAGTTAAATGCTCTGCATTTCTACACTGAAGACTTTATAAGAAGATACACAAAGATCTGAGATATTGCTGTAAATATCAAAAAATACACTGGAGAGTTCAGCCGAGAAAGAAGGTGATGATCATTGATCACACCTTACCTCTGTGTGTGCTGAATTTTAGATGCCTAAATATGAATTTTCAGGACTGAATGTCTGTAAATTTTGGCTCGTTATTGTATACTCTCTAGAATTTGAACTGTTGCATGTCAGGCTAAGTGTTTAAAACATCATTAGTTTATCTCAAACACTTAAATTCGCAAGACAAGTTTGAAAAATGCTTTAAAACATTGTTTATTTTATTAAGCATTTGCATGTGCTACAAGCACTTAAATACCCCCAATTATGAAGTTATTTTGGTGAAGTTACTTTATGTACATTAAGTGTACTACATCTGAGACAGAGATGCACCAGGCTTCTATAAAAGATCTCTGGCAGAAAGGTGAGAGACTGTTTTTTCTACTGCACCTATTGGATGTTTATACTCCAAATTTCATGGCTTGTTGAAGTATGACTGTGTAAAAAGCCACACAGGCTATAATACTAGATAAGTAATGGTATTTTCTCTATCTTTGGAATTAAAAAAAATAATCTTATGTCAGTTTTTTCAACATAACCTTATGAAAAATGGATAAACAAGTGCATCCTTTCTTTCTTTTTTGTTGAATGGCCTTCTCTCTGGCACTATGCAAAAGGTTTCTACCAATTTATAGTGACTTCACAGTTTTTGCGTTTTGCCTGAATTTGTCAGCAGAGTCAGAGATGACAGCTTTCCTATTATGCTCTGAAAATACTTCATTTTTTGAATTATTATTGCGATATCCTTAATTGCATTTTGTACCTTTTATTTAAAAACAGTGATGTTTAAAATGATAATTGCTCTTGGGTGCTATCCATTGTATACTTTTCTAATGCCCTGGCTTTGAGAATTCAGTTGCTTATTGCAGTAGGAGTCAGTTTTGTACATCCTGCCTTTCTTCTGTAATTCTGGCTATGGAGAAATTTGTTTTCTGGCTCATCTCTGATTGAAAGTTATGTGCGTGCCCACTTCTATAAAGTATTAAATGTATAAACAGACCAAGGTGGCTGCCTGGTTTTGTCTTGCTTGTCACAGATGGTTATAGAAAATAATTTGCTTTGTTGCTAACCTGATTTATTCTGATACCAATTTGTAGGTTTTTCTCTAATCCAAAAGAATGCAGTAACTGTTAAAATTATGCTGAGTACAAAACTAGCCTACCTGACCCATATGATTTAATATTGCAATTAAAATTGTACCCAAACATAACTGAGCTGCAGCTGGTGATGATGAATAATTCTAATTTTACTTATCAACTCCCAAGATTGTCATGTGTTCTGTCTTTTTGTGCTCAATTTTGTGTGTCTTGAATCAGAGCAAGAGGGGACACACCTCTAATATAGAATATGTACCTGACTCTTTTTTGATATTACAGTCATCTTTGGATTTCTATGCCACAGAATAAAAACTAGGTATTTTCTCAGGTTTTTTATTTTATCAAGTTAGATAATACTAAAAGGTGTTTTACATCTTAAGGGATTTTTTAATTATTTTTTTTTAGCCTTGTTTTCATAAAAATGTTATGTACAAGTAGCCTTTTGGTACTTTTTAAAATGTTAAAATTAACAGTAATTCAGTCTTTCATTTGAATTATCATCAAGCATGGGTTTTCCTGAATATTCATCACAAAATACAATTTTTTTTTTTAGGATCGATGCATTTTTTCTCTGGGAGTTTGCAAGAATGCTTTAAAATATAAAACCATGTTGAGTTGTGGGCTGAACTGTCTTTTGAGAAATGCCACTAGTATTAGGTGCCAGTACATCACATATAGGCAGTTAGAAATTTGAACAAAATAGTGTTTAGTAGGAGTGTTGCCTTCATCATCTTTTCATGGCGTGAGGATCTTTCTGTAAATTTCAATCTAATCCCTACAGTCCCAGTTGTATTTAAAGAGTGTTTCTGGTTCTTCTAACAGCCTAAGCAAAGATTTGGTACATGGATTTATGAAATGAACATTTCTTTACATGTCTGTGTCATGATAATTTTGAAACAATGAAGACCAGCGGAATAGTACCACTGTTAATTGTTCCCTCTTATTTATAGTTGCTTCACACTGCAGAATAGACAGTGTATCCTAGGGTCCCATTTATTAAAATGAAAGGACCCCATGGAATGTGAAACAAACACAGTCACATAAGAAAAATGTGGGTTAGAGCTGCACAGCTATCAAGGTTACATAAAAATTATTTATAATAATGTAATTTAACTGCTGGTTTCAAAAGCACATTTTTACACTTCAAGTTATACCTATAAAGTAGGCAAGTATCATGCCTATTTTACGAATGAGGCAGCTGAGGAAAAGCAGGTAATTGAGTGAGACAATGGCAGGGAAAAAAGTGGAATCTGAATCCTGTCTCCGTTTGCTTTGTTATAGTTGTTAAATTTATCAACTGTTCAGTAGCAACAAAGCAATCCAGGTTTCCCTTCCTTCTCCAAAAGCTGCATGTAGATGAAAATCCCAAAAAGTAAATAATGGCAGATTTGTAAAACTAGATTTTAAAAAGTGTGTGTTTGTATATGATATAATCGTCTTACCAGTTTAGTAATGACATCACTTAAATTATCATGCAGCTTACCCATTCTGCAGTAAATAAGCCGTTCTTAAGTGCTGTAAAGTTCTTTTGCTTTTTTTCCTTAAAGAGAGTGTATTCTGTCTGTGCAGACTGAATTCAGAGGTTTATGTTCCCCTTTGTTTATGTATTGGTGTTTATAATCAATGGCTGTTTTCAAACTCTGTTGTGTAGATTGATTAGATTATGTCTCTACCAATTCTGGAAATGCACAGCTAGATTACTGGTTTGGACAAGTTTCCAAAGGTGGGTTCTTTCCTGTATTGCAAATAGCCATGAAATTCTCCCTGTCCTGGCTACAGTACTGCTGTCCAAGGAAATTCAGCTCTCTCTTACTACCTTCTTCCAGCCCACTGCATGAAGGGAGTTGGTGTGCTTTTTCTGGAAAGGAACCATCACAGTATTGAAAGCTCAAAGTAGTGTTCGGGCGTGCTTATGTCACTGTGATCAAGTGTTACTGAGCTTCAGGCTCCTTCACTTATTTTTCATGTTTGTTCATTATCTGGCTTGCAGTTTTTGTGTTATCTGTAATTGTTTCAGCGTATTATTGTAATCTTAGACTTTTTACTCTTCTACAAGCTTGGTTTCATTCCATTCTGCATCTCTTCCTCTGCTCAGTAAGTGCTTCCAAGTGCTGTTCCAATACACCTGACACACACACTCTGGGTTCAAACTTAGCACTTCCTTGAACAGCAAGAAGAGGGGGGTTACCCCAGTATTTCAGTTTTTCCTGCACAGGAAGTTCTGAGTGGAGCCACTTCACTTTACAAAGACTTCAGGAAGGGGAGACAAGAAGTTACCTTGACTCAGGGTGTGTCCTGCAGAAGGGGTGGTACTTGGCAATTGTTACCATCTTTCAGGAAGGGAGTTGGACAATGCAGAAAGGCATTCTAAAGGTCAATTTAAACATACAGAAATTACAATAGTAAATAATAACAATATTAACATATATATAGAAATATAAGTGATACATAAGATTTGACTACTTTAGAGAGTTAGCAGAGATACTGGTTTTGAACCTGTTTTTCCAAATTGATATATTTAGAGTACAGTTAACAGTAAGTTGCAGAAAGCTAAGGGTATCAGAAGCCAAAAACATAGCAACTACATTATCAAGACTGGTTTTTTTAATATATGATAATGTTCAAGTTAAAGGATCTTGTTTTGTCCTTTATTAATTCTACGCTGGAATTTGAAAAGTTGGTGATTCTCACAGTTCTCCTAATTTCTACAGTAGCTTTTAGTGTTTTTGCATTTTTAATCATCATCTCTTGGGAATACTTTATTGCTGGGCAGTGGCTGCTTTTGTTTGGAAGAGGAGTTGCAAATGCCAGAAACCATACACTGGAAAAAAAATAGGAGCAGAAGCTATTCTTTAATCAGTTAATTGGGTATAGAGTAGAAAGACACTTTTATTCTTCCATCTTAATCTCTTGTTTGTGCTGAGAAAAAAATAGCAGTCTACAGCCCTGTGGGTTATATCAGAAGCTGGACATGAGTAGCCTTTCACTGTGCACTGAAGTGTTTTACGTACCACAGTTAAATTCCCTTGAAACACTTATTTTGGGGGGAATGAAGGTGGAGATATATCCTGAATCATGCTAAGTTATAAGCCTACCTTTGTGTATAGCCAAGAAGGACTGGTGTTCTACTGTTATCTGGCTTCCCTTTTTTTTCATGCAGAATTTTTATCAAAGCTGTGGGAAATACACTGCCCTGTTTCAAATAATACAAAGATGCCTGTATTAGCCATTATGTATACCAAAAGATTCAACATAATGACTTCCATGTAGAATTGCACAGTCAAGCTCATACTGCCTAGTATTGAATTATGCATGACATTTTTAATGGTGGAACAAAACCAGTAGCAGAAGGAAGTGCTGCAGAGGACATGCCGCCTTCGCTGGTTACTAGGCACTAGTGTACATGCATGCAAATCCCAAGATATTCTTTGTTGAAACTCTGGTGCTGTGCTATACAAATCAAAGCTATATGAACATAATACCTAATGAGGGAAGATTAAATAAAAGAAAAGCTCTGACACAGGGAAGTGCAGAATACATACCAACTTATTGTACTTTAGAGAGTGAGAAATAAAGATATTTAGTAGGATGCTGAAAATATCAACTAGTGTGAATATTTACTGTACAATAATTGCAAGGATTAGTCTTATTTGATAGTCCACAGTGATGATGCCTGTCAATGTCTATTGAGTGAAAACTGGGAGAATGTAACTAAAATTATTTAGAGAAGAGCTGCTGCATCTTAAGAGGCAGCTGTGGTCTAAAAATATTTGAAAAGAGAAGAACATTGCCAAAGCCACAGTACTGCTTTCCAGATATGCAAAGACTGAAAAAAAAAAAGAAGGAAGTAGGTATTTTTCAGGGCATGAAGACTTATGTTAAAGGTTATCCTGTCATAAGCTCTTTTATATTGCCAGCACAGTACTACTATATCACCAGCAGTCCAGTGCAAACTTGATTATGGGTATTTTGATAGCCAAACTTTACTAGATCTAACTTAATTTCAGGCTCTCTAGCACCATCCAGTTTGTAATATCCAATTATCAAAGCTATGATGTGTTATTACCACTGGTAATGCTACTGTAAATTTGTCTTTGCTTCACTTTATGGAGTTAATTTTTATTTATTTATTTATTTTTACTGCAAGTTGTTGAGTACACTCAACTGGTTGCTATTTTAACAAGATCTCTGGAGGATTCTTCAACGATGATGCATGTTAAGAAAAAAGCCAGAAAGCAACTTAGTACCAAGCAGATACCAGATGTATGGGCAAGAGTCCAGAGTTCAACAAAAACACCCTTATACATGCAAAGAGTTTGTTAGCATATGCTTGTGCCACACTTTGAAAACATAATGAGAACAAGATAAGAGGCAAAGTCATTATCTCACAGGAGTCAGTGACAATGTTTCTGTTGACATCAGAGAACTGATCACTTCGTCCCTTGTGTTACTTTTGGGTTAGTTAGATACATTTCTAGCTTTGTTCTGACATAAACAGTACCTTTGTCAATGCTGGAAAAATTGCAATTACAGTGTGTATTTTTCTAAAACCGCCTCTTGAAATAGTTATAAAGTATAACATAAATTGTCTTTTTGTCCCAACTTCTCTTCTATTTTTTCAGCACAAGACATATTCAGATTTGAGTGGGAAAGAAATACCGAGAATAGTAGACTGCTTCCTTATGTGCTTTCCAAACACAAGTGCTCCTCAGCATTTTATATTCCTAAGTATAATCATGATGTTATTGTAAATGTTAAATATAGGTGGTATTTTGAGACATGTTATCTTCTCTGTTTCCAGGTGGGCCATGCACAGGTACAGCTCATGCCTCATTAACCACACCAACCAAAAGATCTTGCGACTCAGGTATGTGTTTGTGGGGATCGAGGAGTTAGGTTTTGCATGATATGTAGCTGTATGTTATAGTTTAATAGTCAAGGGAAGGAACTATATCTGGCAAATGCCAAACAAAAATAAATACTGTTGCTTTGCTGTCAGAAATGTATGTATAAAAGGATTTGTATGGCAGATAGTTCATCTCAGAGTCCTGCTAAACATAATTCTATAAATATACTATGTTTTCAGTTAATCTTTGTAAACTTAAGACATACAGGAGTAATTGGTGTGATTTAAGTCTAACGATTGTGATAGTGTTCTGGAAAGCCCCCTTTAAATGCAGAGTATTGAGTAGTAAACTGTTCGGAGTATATTGGCTTTACTTTCCCTGAACAGAGGATGCAGTATAGACAGCTGACGTTTGCATTGAGACTAAATTTTACCTGCTTTGGGTCCTTTTGATGGCTTTATTTCTACATGGAGGGTATAGATGGATAATCTCTCACAGAGCTAGTGTTAGTAGTGACATGTTAGGTCATTGCCAGGCTGAAGTTGCTGCTTCTGCAGCAGATCTGTCACGAAGAATCGTGTGAGTGCTCATTTAGGTGGGCAGCCAAGTTAAGCATTGTCTCAGATCTTTTTCAGACTTTTATTCTGCATGGATTAAGGAGAGTTTATACAATCCTTTCCACCAGCACCACTGTGGAAAACCATAACCTCCTGTGGAGTGGCAGTGGCAGGCATCTAGGTAGTGGTAACGTTCTAGCAGTCTGTGTTCCTGAAATAATTTCTGCCTCTATTTGCATTTATGTAGCAATTGAGCTGTATTGAGTTTGCAGAAAGGAAGGGTATTCCTGTTTGATTAAAGGCTCTTGCTCTTTCAGGTGTTCAAGGTAAATTTCCTCTGAAGTTATTCTTTCAAAAAGTGTTTCAGGTTACTGTATGTTTAGCTAAACTGTAGTTATTCCATATATGCATATTGTTAGCGTGCAGCGAATGTGTGGGCTTGGTCAGCAGTGAAGGAAGGTAAAAGAGAAGCTACATTACTTTGCACTTGGTGTGGGTGCAGACCTCTCAAGTAATGCATGATAATCTGTGAAAATGCTGTGAGTATTGTTTGCCAAAGAACTCTCTAAGTTTGGTACTGGAAGATACAGGATCCAACTCCTCCAGAGTAGGAAGATGGTGGGTTTTCTTTTCTAGGTAGCCATGGAGGTATACCTAAACAAGATGGAATGTTTGCCACTGTATCTCTTGCAAACTAATCTGCTGTGCTCGTGGTATTACTAAACTATATTTTCTTTATGCACTAGCTGTTTTAATGTTTAACTCTGGTTTTCATTGCAGGGTAATTTAAAAGCTTTCTGTGATGCTATAGATACTGAAAACTGAGAGTACTATGTGAATATTTAAAAAAAAGTGCTTGTGATTAGCAAAAAGGCAAGTCCACTATTTGGAGTGTCAAATAGCAACAGTAAAAACTTCTTAGAATAAAGCAGATGAAGCTACTAGACATGTTGAAAAGCATCCATTAAATGCTTGGCTAACTTTGCTCAGTAGTTCTCTTATTTTCAGTTTATGCTAATGCTTGGTCCCTACGTGCTTGTATGTTAATCATTTGGTGTGTTTAGCAAGAATATAAGGAGATATTCTTAATTTGATGCCACAAGTTTCATATTCAGTCAGCTAAACCTAATGATTTTATATTACCTCAATTTCCCCCAACGTTTTTTTACATTATTTGCTCAGTGATCTGCATATTTTGTTCATTGTCCCTTACACTAATAAACCTGTTACCAGGGGTTACAGTTTTCTTCTCCAGAGCTTGAATTTTTAGCAAACTTTCTTTTTTAAAATAAATAACTATGTTTTCAAAGTCTGCTTTTGGGAATCCAGATAAATATGGGGATTGACAAGAAAACATCGTCTGCAAAATATTATCCAGAAATGGTGTGCCATCTTCAGGCATAAGCAGCAGACTATGTAGGTGAATATTTCACACTACCTTCACTTCAGCTTAGTGTCCCTTCCTAGGGAGCTATTTAAGTGATACAAGCAATATTTGTCAATACTACACATTGCGTATCAGACTCTTTTCTGTAGGTATTCTACATTTCTTCTGCTTGGAAGAGCTTTGAAGGAAGAATGTTTTGGTGGAATTCATCTGTGTAATTTTTTTCCCCCTTGAAGCATAGTTTTTTCTCTAAAGTCTGCCATATAGCAGCATTTGAGACAGAAAATTAGAAATTTGACCTACTTATCTTGTATGCAGGTTCCCATCAGGAGGATATTAAGGAAGACATAAACCTTTCATATTTTATTAGCACTAATGTAACCACTGAAGAAAGATCAAAACAATAAATCTGTCAAGACACAGGAAAAGTTCTCTTACAAAAAAAAAGATTTTACCTCATGTACTTGTCAACTTGCATGCTGAAGGAGCTGTTCAGATTAAAAATTGTGTTATGACACCAAATAGTAGGTTTTTCCTCCTCCTGTTCACCAGAATCGTTGCTGTGGCAAAAAGTATTTCTATTCCAAAGTGTGCCCATAGGACAAGGATTATAATGAAAAGAATGAATAAAGCCTTGCAAACATTACTTTGGATAATGCCTCAAAGGTTTTTGAGAGCCAGCGGTCTGAAGATTTTGTAGGAAAATAGATAGGACTGTGTGACCTAGTGTATAGCTTCTTATGTATTTTGATTTGTTTCTTAGTAGTTAGGTAATGTTGCAACTGATGGCAGATGATACTGTGAGGCTTACTCTAATCAGTAGGGCATCCAGATCCCATTTATATTGGGTCCCCATGTCGTGAAAGTGCAGTACTAAGTGGCATATTACCCTTCTTTTTCTACTGTACAACTTTAATGATGATTTAATACGTAATTCTAAACAGTCAGATTTAAAAACATTTTCATGCAGCTTAAAGAAACCTGGAAAAAATTAGTGGAACTGTGTGAGTGCACTCAGTTAATTTTTAATTGTGTGGTAGAGAAGGTAGTAGAAAATGCAATAATGATACAATCAATTCATACATTATATCCATAAAGTCAGCAAGTTTTTAGGTACTTTATTTCTCAGTAGCAGTTCATGAGAAACGTGCATCTTTAATATTTTGTATGGTTACATGCGCAGATAGTTCACATTTTATATCTGCCCTAGATGGTAGTATTTATATTGTATGAGATTATAGTAGTTGTCTCATTGCTCTATGCTTTCTCTGGTTTAAAATTTGATTCTAGAAGATGGAAATAATTCTTCCACTGCTCAAGCAAAGCAATTAAGCAGGTGTATGGTCCTTTTTGAAGTTTCGGGTTTTTTTATATTCTTATACTATAGGCATGTGCTTGATTGTAGCAGTGCCAGAAATCTAAATGCTTTGAGACTGAACCTGTACAATTGAGAGGACAACCTTTTAGGAGTTATAGAAAGGGCAGGTTGTGGAAATAGAAGCATACATATTTTCAGCCAGAGCCAAAACCAAGAAATCATTACTTTTGTATGATTTTTTAATCAATCTCTGTGTTGAGTAAGGACAAAAAGACCTAGTACACCATTAATTTTTTTTTTTTTAATTGCTCTGAAGTGTTAAGCTCCTGAGCAAAAAATATGCAAAATATTATTGAAGGGGGTTTATAACATTAAAACAACTTTGAGGTATGTTTTTAATTGGTGTTCCAAGGGACTTTTAAGGTGTTCTTTAGTGTTTTACTTATGAGGACATTGTGTTAGAAATCCAACCTTCTTTGGAGCTCTCACCAACAGGGAAGTGATGATAGAACAGCCTTCGAGCAGCATAATAAATCACCCAGCCCTGGCAATAATAGTGCCCATCAGGAATGCTCCCCTCACCCCACACCAGTTTTCAGCTCTACTAATAGAACAGCACATCAAGCAAGGCTGTAAATAAAAGTTATAACCTAATAGGTGGGTGCTGAAGTGGAACGGACAGGAGCTGAGGCATGGAGGCCTTATTACTGCTCATCAGCAATTATAAACAGGATAAAATGTCTGGGACTTGCACTGATGCAGCAAGAGCTAATAGAGGCTGGGAGATGACACCATACCATGATCAGATGATGTATGTTGATGGGGTTTTACTATCTCATTTTATTGCCTATTTCTGTGATGTGTTGTATTATCTGTTCTGTGCTTCCATATCTATCTGGATGGACAGACTGGTTTCCTCTCCTGCTCAAAGGAGCTTTGCACATGTACTCAAGCTTGCTTTTTTGCACATATATTTTGCATTAGTTGCCAGTACTGGTTATCTAAGAGCCTTCTCAAAGTGTGATGATTGTTGTCGATTAATATCCTCCTAATGGTGAGGACCATAATAGTTGTATCCGTAAACAAAACTAAGGACTTGCTGCAATTGCAGGATTTATTTTCACCAGCACCTTGTTCAACTTTACAAAATCACCCTCATTCATTAAAAATAGTATATATGGTCACCTGAACTATCTTTTACAATAAATGCATCCCATGCATTTTAGACTAAATGTGTTATAACCAGTGTGGTTGGAGAATCTAAAGAGATGGGTTTGGGGTCAATATATCAAAAAGTTTGTTAAAAGTCAGCTAGAGCTGTGATGATCCTTGCCTCTGAGTTACAAAAACATCAGCTGTTCCTGGGAAGGTTTTTAAGAGCTTGTTAGCACACATTAATTGGTAATATTCACAAAAAAGTCTTTCTTGATCTTTTATCTATCACCGTCTAGCACATTTCTGTACTAGACATCTAAATAATTTCTTTACTAAAACATAGTGAAAGAAAATGCCTTGAAATTTAGGCTGTACTTGCTTTAATCTAAAAAGAAGTTTTGCAAGCATCTTCATAGTTCATACATTAATCACTCATGCTATTTAGTTCTGAAGAGAATTTTCTTCTGAGCGGTGGAAAAAATACAACATTCAGAAATGAAAAGGTGTGCAGCAGCATGACAGCATGTGAGAACAGTGACTCCTGTCCTTGTCTATTCAGTACAGCCAGGATAAAATAAATAGATTATTCTTCTATCATCTTATGATATTTGGACAGGAATACCTACATCTGCCTGTGTTAAAGTACACTAAACTGAGATGAATGGAAAGTCATCCTTTTCATAGTCAGTATTTCTTTGAAATTAACTTTCACACTTACTGGTTCCCAGGTTTTTTTTTCCTTTGCATTGTTCATAAAGTGAGGAAGCTAGATAGCTGAAGTGGCCAAAGGGACAAAAAATGTAATGTGACTGGAAGCCCTATTTCACATGCTATATAGATGAATTAGAAATTCTTACAGACAATATTTTGAAGGTGTTTATAAAATGTGCTAGTAATTCCTATTTAGGAATAACTCCTTTTTCTCATCAATCTGTTGAAGTCATTCATGAAAGCATTGCTGGCCTTAAGAAATAAAACAAAATTACTGTTATGGAATAGGATAAATAGATGAATATGCTCATTTACATGCTTATTAATGTTTTGCATTTGAGAATATTGTGTTCACCCAAACTGTACTAAGATTAATTCTCTGAAGAGCATGTAGGGCAGTCATATATGATCTCCATGTTACTAATGCATCCTTTCTAAAGACAACAGGAAGACCTCAATAACAGAGGATTGCTGCTTTCCCATTGTGTGGTATATCAGTGTATCTCTGCAGTTAGCTACCTCATGCAGAAAGTGGGATTCGGTGTATGCTAGTGTGAGTGGCAGAAATGTGTACTAATTGAATTAGATTTTGGTTATACAGGGGTGGATAGGTTATGAGAAACAAGTTTTTCCTCCCTTTTGAGGAGGAAAAAAACAGCCAGTACAATAGAATTAAAAAATAATAATCAAAATGTGTTAGTGGATGGGGGGGAATAAGGGTCTCTTGGCCTGTATAACCTCCCAGCAGGTGCTGAGACAAACACCACTGTGTACCCTATAATACTCCCAACTCTGAGATCTGACCATGTTGTCAGTTCATTCAGAGTCTAAGTTTTCAAGTCCGGCTTCCTAATAGATAATGTCTTCCAGGTACTTAAAACTGCTACTTCTACTACCTTTATTTATCCTCTTAAATCACCCAAATTAATCTTTTATCCTTTGTGCTGTTCAGATGTGCCCTTGAACCTTCTTTTTTCATTCTTACTTCACCAAATAACCTGTTTAAGACTTTTTTGATTAATTGTAATTCCATTCCTCAACTTTCACTTGTCTTTATCTCTTTTTGCTGCTCTTGATTCAAATGTTTCTTCTGTTTTCATTTCCATATCCTGAATCCCATTATGAAAAAGACCGCATTCAAAGTAGAACAACTTCGAGGAAAAAGTGCTTAACTCAAGAGGACAGGATGATCTTTTGAGAGGAGTTCACATTGGATTGTAAACCAGTAGGAATTATTTCGAAAGTCAAATTAAAGGTAATACCAGATGACAGGAGAATAGTAAACACTGTCTCTGGATTAGCTATGTTAGAAAGACTATAGCTGGCAGATTGAGGGGAAAGATGGGGGGTTTGCCTCTAGTTGGCACTGGAACAGGTACCCACAGAGGCTGTGAAATCTTAGTCTTTGAAAATTTTTGAACATGGACTGGACCAGGCCCGAGCAGCCTGATCGAGCTTTGACGTTTACTCTGCATCAAGCGGGAGGCTGGACTAGGTGACCTCCAGAAATCCTTTCCAACCTAATTTTTTCAGTGATGCTAACAGAAAACAAATATGATCTGAGTGATTAAAGGTATTTAGTCTAACCTCAGTAGCATTCATAGCACCTAATGAGAGCTGAGGCAGGTAGGCTCTGGAACTACAGGTGAGCATTTAGTGCCTCAAGCATTGCAGAGAAGAGCAGGAGAGAGACTCTTGGAAAGGTGGGAGAGTTGGGATGGTCAATGCAAAGCAAAGAGCTGGGAGAACAGTCCTTGCAGCAGGGTTCTCAGTGGCCATAAGCAGGATAAGCAAAATGAACTTTGGTAAAAAAAGATACTCTCCTGTCCTGAAAAAATATGTGCTGCTGCCCTTATTGCTTCCTCATTACTTCTTCTCTATGGTCTGACAAGTGGTTTTCAGTCTAGTTGGTGAAATTCTTGCCAAATGCAAAATTGCATGTTTTTAAGATCATTATCATTCAAAATTCAGATATGACCACATCTTTGTATTAAAGTCTTAGGGAATTATGATTTGTCTTTGAATTTGTTGAAACAGAACAGTAAATATTTTATTCTTTATATATATTTTGATTAAAATGAAGCAACTTTACATTGAATATTTTTTTTAGTGGTTTCATGCCATGTTTAGTTTTCAGAACTATCAGAATCTCTGTGATGAGTTAACTGACTTTTGACAGTAGGTACATAGTTATCATTAGAGAATATACATCTATTAAGCTTACTTGGCATTATGCTCCCAACAGCTCTGAATTCCTTGTTTAATTACCAGCACCCACCCACCCACTGCTAGAAAGCCGTTGCCAAATAACAAAATTGCAGCTCATAACTTCAAACAAACTGCATTTCCATTAATTTGAAGGGCAAAGAAATCAGGCTTACATGTCTTGCATTTCCCATCTACAACCCCGTCCTAAAACTTAATAAAAATAGATATTGGAACAGGATTGGGGAAGCTAAGAGTTTGCTATAATTTTGATTGGGCTTGCCCAATAGCAAGACAATACGGAGAATGTTGGAAAGAATAGCTGAGATCATTAACTTCAAAATCTGTGAGGAACTCTACTCTCGTCAGCCTGAAGAATTGAACTGATTTTACCTTAGTGTGTTGCAGTCAGCATCTTGATCTGACCTGTGCAGATGAGACAACTTTCCTACTGATATGCTTTAGCAAATGAGACATAGCTTTTTATTGTTTTAAATTTTTATTGTTATTTTATTGCACTGGAGGGTTTGGGTTTTTTTAACAAGTTCAGCATTAAATAACTGGTCTGGAATACATTTAAAAACATATAGCCGCTTATAGTTGTCCTTTTTTTTTTTTTTTTTACTATTTTAAATTAAAATACATTTAAAATGCAGGGAGCTAATCTATGATTCTCTTACTGCTGTACTTTTTGATGCAAGGTTTCATCTGACTTTTGGTGAAGGCCTCTATTCTGATTAATGATTTCAGTGAGCATCAGACAGCTTTTAAGTACAAGTTTTCACTGTTTTCCATTTAGATATTAATTTTCATAAGGTCCTTAAAAATACATGGAAGTAATTTTAGAGTCTGTTGGAAGTACGCTTAAGTCTGTTGAGCATACACAGGGGAAAGTGTATCTTCCTACGAAGTGAGGGTTTTATAAATATTTGTATCTTCACTGAATGGTCATGCAAACAAGTTACCTCTTTTTTCTATTCCAAATTATTTTCCATAACATAAATTTCAGGGAATAACTAATGAGACCAACATCTTGGGGCAAAAGAGGGTTGAAAAAGAGCTGGATGTAAGATACAAGACAGTGCATGTACTGTTGCATCCTCTTGAATTTCATTGATCTGTTCCCTCTGCCTTTGTGTAGATCTGGTCTTTGGTTCAGGTTAGTGTAGATGCTTCCCAAATATCTCCTTTCAAAACAGGAAGAACTGCCCAGTAAACCAGCCTGACTTCTGATGTATTGTAGACAGCAATCGGGTGTACAGAAATTGTCTTCTATGCCAGGGCTGGTTGGTTTTTTCCCTGCAAAAAACCCTGATTTTAAGCTTTATTTAAAACAACTGAATCAAAACCAAATGCATTTTGAAGATAGATTAGCTGTACATTTCAGAACCTACTCTTACTGCGTTCAGTAAAATTTTTATCAAAATAGAAGAGGTCTTAGGTTTTTTTCCTTAACATTAATCAGTTACAGTCCTTGGAATTATGGTGTCTCATTGCAAGATTTCTGTTGCTAATGGCATCACTGAGGTTCTGCAGTTAATGACAAATAATTTTTTTGAAAGATAAATATAGAAAATATATATTTTTTTTCACTGCTAGCAGGCAGGAGTTCTTTACAGTTCCTCTTCTGAATCTGTGTCTTAGCCTTGGAAAACCCTCGTTACACCAATGGGGGAAGGGTGTACTAAGAAAAACTCAAATGTATGAATGAAAAATAAGAGAACAAATAGTTTCTATATAGAACCGGTTTTAGGCTATTAGTTTGAAAAATTACATTCCTGAATACTGTATACCATCTGATTGATGAGGACATAACCGGAATATACTACTAGGATTTTGAAGCAGAGCAGCACCACTTATTTATTCACTCTTGAGCTGACTAGCGAATATGCAATATTTATAGCATTATCTATTCTTGCTAATCTAATATTAGAGAATTTCACAAAGCATAAGAGGACTCTCATTAAAGTCAGCAAAACCAAAACTATGATGTTGCTGAATGCTTTTGAATTTCCCTTTTTATCAGAACCAGTGTAAGTTTTATTTGTATGTGTTTGCATATACATATTCATATATGTAAATATACACATTTGAATACTAGTAAGCAGTCTTCAGGTGCTGTGGAGTGGCCAGAATGTTTATGATTTGCCTTCCTACCTTTTTTATCACGTGTATTCCCATGTTACAGCTTTTTTCTTCCTTCTTGTGTTTCAGTTCTTCCATTTAGCTATCTGTATTTGTGCATTATTCCTTCACTTGATAATCCTGTTCTGATTATTCAGGCCACTTACGATATCATTTGGTCTCCAACTTTAACTGTCACCAGAATCTGCCTTTGTCCCTCTCCCAACTCTAACCCTATGCTGCTAAAATACATAATTTAATAATGAGAAAATAAGTTCAAATTGACACCTGTAAAATATATGTTTTTTTAAATCAGTGAGTTTAGCGTTGTGGTCTTTTTTCTCTTCTAGCCTTTTCCAGGTTTGTTCTTTATAATAATCTGAATATATGAAGGGCTTTGAGATGCTGGTTGTCAGCTATTAAAAAAAAAAAAAACAAAAACAAAAACCCACCACCCAAACCAGCTTCTCTTAACATCCTTAGAATAGAATCAAGCTTCTATACTGCATAAATTGCCCCCAGTAATCAAGATGACGGGAATTCAGTGTCATGCCTGCACATGCTAGTAGTCACTATCTGTGTATGATTTTACTGTCAGCAGCTGTTTTGAAACCCATTCTTCAGCTGTTTACCCTTGTAGCAAGAGATGGACAGCAAGCACCAGGGCAAGTGCTCAGCAGGACTGTCCAGCCTGTTATCTCTTCACAAACTCATCTGTTTTAGGCTCTAGAGGTTTACAGGCTTGGCCCATTGGTGTAATTCAGGAAAGGAACCCCATTTGCCTAGTTTCCTAAATAAACAAGGCCCTTCTTTCAGTCAGCAGCAATAGGGGTGGCCATTGCCTTAGGAAATGTTTCAACTAATTGAAGTGCTCTAAGTTAATCCATCAAAGTAATTGTACAGTACAGGTGCCTGAATGCATTTAAATATGTACTTGTTTGAATCAATTTGGTATATAAGTAAAAATGTTTCAGAAATAAATGAACATTTCCATTAACTAAAGACATGCTGACATCAGAAAGTAAAGAGGAGAGTAATGCAAGAATTTAACTATGTAGTATAGGAGCCTAAATATGAGATGAAAACTAATTAGCTTTTCACTTAATTTAGAAGTTATAAAATTTATTGACAAGAAAACATAATAGACAGTTTCACACTTTTTCTAATTATAACTTAGCTAAAATGCATGCAGTAGCCTATGTAGTTTACTATTTGTCATACAATTTTCAACGTGCATTTAATTCATCTGGGTTACTGGCACTAGATTAGTCTCTTCTGTTTCATTAGAGATGGTAGTTAATAGCCTCATTAAGTTACACTGCAGTACAGTATACTTCCTTTTTGACGGGTGATAGTACTGACAATACAGGTTTAGAGGAAAACAAAAAAATGTGAGAGGTAGGAAGGAATTGGTATATAATTTTTTTTTTTTTACCCCCATCCATGAATCTTAGAATTATAGAATGGCTGAGGGTGGAAGGGGCCTCTGGAGATCATCTGGTCCAACCTCCTTGCACAAGAGCAGGGTCACCTAAAGCAGGCTGGGGGCCATGCCATCAGGTTTTGAGCACCTCTGAGGATGGAGCCTCCACATCCCCACTGGGCAATCTGTGCTAGTGTCAGGTCTCCCCTACAATAAAAAAAAATGTTTTCCTGTGTGTAAGTGGAATGTCACTAGAATTATATGGTTAGTATAGTTCTGCTCCCATGTTTTCCTGAAATCATATGCCAGCAGTAATGTATGCATTAATACTCTTTCACACACATACACACACACGCGCGTGCGCACACACACACGTTTTATGAAAACAGGCAGCTTGATACTTGGAGAGGGTACATGTGTGACACAAGGCAACTCAGTGTCCCTCTTTGAAGTAACCTGTAGCTGTGGCTGGCGGCCCCTCCGCATCATCCACGTTGCTTTCGAGAGGGTGACTGGTGGCCAGGGGACCCACTTTGTACTTCCAAAGACATGTGTGCTTAGGTTTCTGACACAGCTTTGAGATGCAGTCATGATTGAGTGAGAGGACAAGATGTTCATCTTGATGTAAATATCAGAGTTTAAAAATTACAGTTTCCACAGCATTATACAGCAACAGGGAGGAACTGAGGTGGTCACAGTTGTCAAACTTGGCTCATAAGATGTTAATCTTGAATTTCTGTCAATTAATATCCAACAAGCAAATGGGTTTTGGAACAACTGTGTTAATTTTAGGTTCATTTGATGGAGAGGAGATGATTTTAAATGACGATTCTGGTAAATGTGATAAGAAAGATTTGTAAAGAGGCAGTTTCTTCTACATTAAGTTTCTAATGCATGGTCAACATGGCAGGGAATTAATCCCTCATCTAAAAATGGAATAATGAAGGGAAAAAAAACCTCACCCTAGAAACTGGCAACAAGATATTGCTCAAACTTTAGTTAATTCCTGTTATGTAGTTATTGTCAGTGACTGTGCAAGTTTCTTCATGGACAAAGGTTTTAACAGCTCAAGCTCCTTTTACAATAGTTTCAGAGGAGATGGCAGTGATGTTTGAGGGTTCATTTAATTATTTGCTCTTACTGCTGTTTGCACAGGCAGCTGAGATGATAAATGTCAGTCTGTCAGTGTGATGGGTTCTTTATGAAAAGAAAAAAAAAAGCTGAGTGCCTCAAAAGCTGTCATCAAAACAGAGATTAAACAGCTCATCTCATTCTTGAAGCAAGCAGCAGCAGAGGAGGGCTCTTCTTTCTCTTAATACTCTCTCATCCCTTCCTTCCTTCCTTCTTCCTTCCCTGTTACCTTTTCTCATCCCACATCTCTGCTGGGCTTAGAGCTTCCCACCCTCTCCCCAAAATGCCATTAAAGAGCCATCATGACTGTTAGTGAAGCCATGTGCATACAGCCTGCAAACTCCTCCATGGCAGGAGAGTCAGAGAGTGGAATTCAGCTCTGACAGTCATAACACCATTTATTTGGAAAATTTTGAGGGAAGAACATGAGTAATGAAGACGAGAACAGTGACAGTGAGGAACAAATGTGAGTTTCTGTCAAAGACATAGTAGAATTTTTAAGAACAGTACTCTCCTTGTTGTTTCCAGACAAGCTTACAGTTTCAGTCTTGCTCAGCAGAGTTTCAATGGCAGTTACTCTGCTGAGCAGTTTCTTTGTAAAATTTTGGGGATGTCTCATCTCTATTGTTTTTCTTAATTTTTACACAAAAGTTTAATGATTTTTGACATCTGCAGGTAAAAGGAAAGCATTCTTTTCTTTTTTTTCCTCAGACTGGGTATTTGTTGGTTTAGGTGTAATGCCAAAATGCAAGTTGTGTGTGGAAAATGTTTCTTAAAAGCAAAGCAAGAAGTAATTCTTGTTGCACAAACCATCCTTCTAAAGAAAGTCACTGTCAGTCACTGGCTGAAAGAATCCTCTTCTCTGTAGCCATTTTTGATTAATAGTGCACACTGAGAATTTACTCTTGAGTCTGGTTACAGCACTGCACCCTGTTCCTAGGGGTTTTTTTCTGCAATCCAGGTAGTAAAGCTATGCATGACAATTTCCTTTTGCTATCAGATATCTGAAGTTTAATGTTGCAAGATTCCAGGTGCTGGAAGATTTATTTTGTGTCCTGTATTGCTTGTGTCAGTATTGTGGAAGGCAACATGGTCTGGAAGAAATGCATGCAGGACTAAATCCAAAAGTTCTTATTTCTGATCTGTGCTTTCTCCTTGCTCTTTGTACTTGCCCATGAGAAGATGTAAGCATGTGTACTATTGATCCATTTTGTAATGAGTATTAGCTTGGGCTTGCGTGTTCCAAGGTGCTGTGCAATCAGTGATCAGATAGCTGGTACTGTCCCTGAGAGTCAGGGCAAGTTTACCTCAGTGTTAACATTGTTTAATTTATGGCAAAAAGGTATGCGTTGTAAAAAATGAGATACCTAAATTTTAATTTCTGTCATCTTAATCAACTTATGTTAATATTCAGTTAGTTATTACCAATTAACAGGAAATGTATAATTAAATATTTTAGTTATAGGACTACTAGCCTGACTCGGGGTAGCTATTTTTCTCATTAAGACACATGGCTTCATTAACTGATTAGACACTGGTTGACTCATACACATGAATCCCTTATTTGGACTTTATTATAAGCAGACCACTATGGTTTCCATTGGCTTAATTCAGAATGCCAAATTTGCTTCTGAGAACTACCAGAATGGCTTATGCTTCCAGAAGCAAAGATGTGTGGGAGGTAGCTATTTCAAAATAGCTGTGTATATGTTTCTCTGAGTAGTGATTAACAACAAATCATGTAGTTCCCCATCTTTGGCAATAAGGTGGGCTGGAACAGGTTTTTACTGACTCAGCCAGGTTACAGACATAGGCTGCCTGTTGAAGGGTGCACCCTACTACGTTGAAGGCTAGCCTACTCTTCTGTGCACTCTGAAAACAAGTGTCTGTATGACAGGACTGTTGCCTTGGAGTGTGAGTCGGGATGTCTGTTCAGAGAGTCAGGCAGTCTGTTCAGAGGATCTTCCTCTTGGATCATCTTCTGCAGAGATTTAATTTAAGACAGGACTAGTTGTTCCGTAACTGTATTAATGCATTACGCACTCCTTTCTTTCCCTTGTCAAGACTCCTGCACAGCCAAGCATGCAGAGGTGGACTACATAACATACTGAATATTAGTTTAGGCCTAATAGAGGTATTTTGTAAGATGTAAGTTGTAATCTATGACATTGATCAAAAAGAAGGCTGTATTGAGGCACACATCAGATAAAATTATTGCAGCTTAATAAAAACTTATCACCTGTTTACTGTGCAGAAAGCAGTTCAGTTTTGTATGAAATGTGAGATGCAGACACTTTGTACTTATTGTAAAGCCAGGCACATTCTCAGCATATCTTAAGAGCAGTATGACAGAAATAAAATAGACCCAAGTGAGGCAAGTTGTATATTTGTAATGGCTGTAATATTGGAGTCCGACAACGGGAGAAACACTGCGAGACAAGGCCTGAAACACAGGTAAGAAGAGGGCGTTAGTTTATACGGCATGTGAGGAACCAGGGAAAGTTAATAGAGCATACCTGTCGGGAAAGGCTAACAGGTATTCCTAGTCTGACTTCGTTAGATATTTGCTCAAGGAAAGTCATGATGTTGATAAGCAGTGAATCAGATAAGATATTGAAATAACAAGGCTATGGACAATGTTTTAGCCATGGCAGTTATCTTTTCCTGGCTAATCCAGGACAGTTAACACAAAGTAGACGTGTTTTCCATAAGCATAGGACACCATGCAATGGAAACTTAAAATAAAGGTAAAAACATGTTCAATAGGCTACCATCCTGCCAAAAGGATATAGTTCTCTTGTAATTTTTTTGGATTAATGTCCTTTCAAAATGGATTTAACTGAACTAATGCTTTGTTTTTGTCTTGATCGCCATCTTGCACTAGAATGCTGACTGACTGCAGTAATGGCTTTCAGCAGTTAGTTTCCTTGCAACACTACTACAGGCAATTTAATTTTTAGTACAGTTTGGATTAAATTTATTTGCAGCTTCTACTAAAAAGAAATACAGAACTGATTCCGCTATGCACAGGTCTGGGAAGGGAAAATGTCTTTTCCAGCCTGACCTGACTCAGATTGCAGAGTGGCAGATATGCTGAAATCCACTACCTCTGACATGCCACAAAAATAAGTCTTGGGCATACCACATTCCAGTCAGTAATGCACATTTTATGTGCTACTCCAGAGCCCTGGTCAGTATACGCTCCATTGGAAAAAAACAATGACAAAAAGGCACTACACTACCTGAAGTAGTAACGTTGTCCTGAACTTTAACTTCTTAAGGCTTTCCACACACTATTTTCTTTGAAGCTGAAATTCATAAAGTTATTAATGCAAATAGTACTCTGACTAAATTCTTTAAAAATGGCTGAGCACTTTGAATTTATAGCATCCATGTACAGGTTGTGCTTATTCTGTTTGGGTTTGTATTGTTGGTGTATACTAATTTAGATTTAAATTGTTATACACGTGGAAAGAGAGGGAACCTTGGTATGGTGCTTTCATGTACTGCCTTCAGTCATAAGAGATATAATTTACATGCTGTGCCTTAAAAATCTCCCTCCTGCCCAGGGAGGAAATAGGTCGAATGTACGTTCAGTTGTTTTTCATCAGCAGCCTACTTCAGTTAGTTTGTGCAGGGAGAATGAAGAACGTGCACAGGAGAAACTAAATGAGAAGACAGATGAAGCCTGCAATTGTTTAGGATGGTGTGTACTCTACATGTATATTTATGTGACCCAGCCATGGCTGGAAGGAAGCTAATCAGTGCATTTTATATTCAGTATTGCCAGCAGGAGGGGTTCTTATGGGGAACAAAGATAATTTGTCCTTTACTTGATGCTCATTTTGATTAAGAAAATGCATACATGCAGTAGAACAGGAAGTATCATGCTGCTTGGTGGTGACCTCATCTGAAAGCAATATACCTTCGATCTGCCCAAAGGGATGCCTCAGCAAGGAAGTTCTAATATTTTTCCTAAAATATTTCTTGTGAATATAACAGATTCACAGTCGGAGAGTGAGGCTTCTCCTGTGAAACGGCCACGGCTACTGGATGGCAGTAACGACAGGCCTGAAGAAACCAGTCGAACCAAACAGAAGAGTAGACGCCGATGCTTCCAGTGCCAAACAAAACTGGAGCTAGTACAGCAGGAACTGGGATCATGTCGCTGTGGTGAGTACTATTTGTCAGTAGTGTCTGGCTTTCTAATGCAGTTGTGCACAGATCTGTATCACAGGTGGAAATACAAAGAACACTTGCATTTTTTAATCTTTCAAAGATACTTTAAACAGAAGCTATAGCTTCGACTGGTAGCAAAAAGTTATAATTAGTTCCTGCCTAATTTCCCCTTTGAAACTTTGGCCTTGATGTATTGTAGCCTTGTCTCAAGAGATCTCAAATGTTAATGAATTTAGCTTCAGAAGTCCCTGTAAGGCAGGATGGCATCATACCCACTTGACAGGAGAAGAAACACAAAGAACATCAGTAAATATGCAAAGATGACAAGGTTTTTACAGAGCTGAAAGGAACATAGGACAGCATCTACGTTATGCATTTTAAAATTACATTACTATTAAAAAGTTAAAACAAAAAAAACCCTCTAACTGAAAATGTTTTCATTCTCACAGTTAGCTGTTGGGTGTTAAAACTTGTTGTTCACCATACACTTAAAATCATCCAGCCTGGCTTTTCTGAATTTGATGACACTGTTCAGCTAATTGAATTGTGGTTGATAATCTCATGCAGACAGCTAATTTGGGGTTTCATATTACATGCAAATAATCTTTCTGAAATAATAATTAATGCGACTAGATTCCAGAGGAGATGCTCTCTCCTTCATGGAACAGTGGTGTTCATAACTGGTTTAAATGTGCTTATCAGACCCAGTGATAATGAACATGGTAGTTTTACCTGCTAATTATTTTCTCATATAAACATATATCAAAAGCTTACACTTGAGCTGTCTGACCATGCTTGTATTGATACATTTGGAGAAGTTTGTTTACTTACTTCATTGTGTCTCAGCAGGGGGATAATTTCCAAAGGATTTGCATAGACGGGTGCAATTCACATTCTGTGAAATGTAGAATATTGTATTAAAATGTTTCCTGGATGAAGGCATGTCCTTCCGAGCAGCAGTGGGGAGAGAAAGGATTGTTAAGCTAGTTACAAAGGCCCAGTTAATGAATTCTATATTGAATACCAAATATCAAGTGAAGAGAGGCGATAGAAAGCCACAAAGATTCCATGTTATCCTTTGTTCCTTTCTTCAGCATCTATCTGTCTTCAGCCTTTAGAGATCACTGTTGTGTTATGCTCTTTTGGACACAAGACAGGCTTTGTTTCAGATATTGGAGCACTGCCATAGAGCTAACATACGTTATCTGTGAAGCCACCAAACATGAAATCAAAAGCTGTAATGTTGAAATTCTTGTTATGGAAATCATATGTCTGGATACTTTCAGTAAGATTTATATCAAACTGAACAAATGCAGCACTATCAATGACACAGTTTGTTATGGCTCTTTCTGCTCAGCACCGAAGAGGCAGGAGTTCCTGCTCTTGGTCTGCTGCTGTCACATGTCAAATAACTGAGGCTGCTCACAGGTACCTGACTGAAATAGAAGAATCTTCCTCAATATTGGGAGCACGAGAGTTTTATAAGTTTAGGGAGAATTGGAGAAAAGATGACTTAGTGATTATGTGATATCATTAATCTTTCCTGCATTCTGCAAAATTGGAACTATGTAAGGGCAATGAACTCAAAAGTAATGTCTTAAAAGTCCTTCTGTTGATTAGTCATGTTTTTAAAAAAACAAAATAAGACCAGCCTTTTTTTTTTTTTCCTTAAACTGGATGACAAATACATCTAGTTGGTTCCTCTCAACTTTTCTTGGCGTAGTTTCATAATTCAACATTGTCGCAATGTAAGTGCTACATGAACTATTCTTTAAATTGTTTCTACTGGATATATCTGGCTTTATGGAAATACTTCTGTTAAACTTCATAAAATGTGTTAATAAAAATGTGAATATGAAACAAAAAATGCTGAGTTCCGCAGCAATAAGTGAGGAAATGAAAATTTGCATTCCTACATTACATATTACATCCTGTATAGTTTAAAGGATGTATAGTAAACTTTTCTATTCCACACATTTAATGAGAGGAGTGGGAGGCAGGAGTCTACTTCCATGTTTACAACACAGCTGAAAAGACTGGAGATCTCTGGTTTATCTGTGCAGCTATAACGCTTCATTAATACTGTATTCAGCACATGTGTTATCTATAATGAAATGCTGTTGTTATGTGAAAGTAGGCATACCCTGCACTACTTACTTTTGATAGTAATATTAATAAGAAGCAAACAAAACCGTACACTGAGCAACACGGATCATCTCAGTTTCACATCACTTGAACTGCTTTACCAATACTCATCAGCATGTAGCTTTTGTCACTTTGAAAGAAGCTGCCTTAGAAACCATTCTCACTAACTTTGCTTTACTATCTGTAAAATTGCGTTGCTTTAGGTCATGAATGACAAGCCAGATCAAAAACCCTGGGGAGTGAGTGGTGGGAAATGGAACAGAATGAATATGTTAAAAATCTTATTCATTTAAAATGTTTTCTGTATCCATATCTGATCAGGTTATCCTTTTTGTCATAATGTGAAGCACAGGTAATGATGCATGTTTAACTGGAAGTGTTGGAAATATAATCAACTGGTGTAAAGTAAGCATATATATTCGTTAAAAGTAATGGTCAAGGTAGAACATTGTTTGATCTGGACTTGGACTACTGCTATTAAATTCGTTGGCATCTTAATCCTTAACTGAAGCAATGGGAAAAAAACGTGGGAAAAAACTCAACTTTAAACATTAAAGAAATTCTGATGATCAGAATCGATAAAAAAGCAGACATGATCTTTAGAAGGACAAATGCATATGTTTGCTTGGATGCAAGGAAAAAGTATTAGCCACATAAATGCTATGTTGTTCTAAAGCTGTGTTTAACATTGCTGTTAAAATCCAAATTAACTCTTTAAGACTCCACAGAACAGCAATTTTACTGTTTGCTGTTACACATCATCTTGTATTAATGTTAGAGGTGTTGGAAATTATCTCCTTTTTTGTTGATGTGTCCTGGTGACTCTTCCAGTGAGATTTTTAGTGAGATATTGTATAGATTTTTCTTTCCACTTATTGGACAATGTTTTAACATAGACATACCTGCAGATATTAATCCATCGCAACTGGGACTTGTCCAGTGGGACACAACTTTTTTAAAAAGGGACAGAGAGAGTGGGCTGCTGCTTTACACCTAAGTAAGGCTTTATACCAAATTCTGAGATCTTTGGGAAACTGCTGTATTGACTCTACTGTCTCCTCTAAGACCTGTCCAGAGAAAGGTGATGTTGCTGAGCTCGTTCCCTTGACACTACGTGGAATTTTAGGCGGATTTGACAGTGCTGCAGGGCTTTGCCCTGAAGAAAAACAATTCACTACTGAGAAGGGAGTTCCAGTAAGGGTTCTTCAAATTCAAACACAACATTTTTCAGCTGTAGGAAGATTTGTTTGTTTTCATACATGCATACTCTCAAGATCTTTTTTCATTCTGTTTCCGCTCTGTACAAGTTGTGAATTTCTTGTCAGCATTAATATCTCATAAATAATGCTTAAGAGCCATTGCTATATAAATTGAATGTGTTATGAATTGTGATGGGCCTTTTTGTAGTGTTCTGTGCCTGGAGCAGGAAGAACAGAGGATGTTATTTTCATTAATTTCTAATGAGGTGCCAATTAAAGGCAAGGAAGGAACTCAGAAGGGAAGAGTCACAGAGCTCCCCTGAATCCTGTACCCTGGGGCTGTCAAACGAGCGTGCTGCCAAGCCTCTCTGAAAGTTCCAGTAAATTACAAACTCATCCAGAGCACACACAGACAAATTCGGCTTCCGTTTGATCTTCAAAAGAGCAATTTGTAAGACGAGTTCTGAGCCTTTTCACAGAGCGAACTGGGGGAAGTGATAGGAATTGTTAATTGCTGCTGCACTTTGCAACCTTCAGTGCGAAAGAGAAGTTTTAAAATGCATTCTCATTTTGTGCCTCTCTGACTGGGTAACCTTTAAATCAACACTACTAGGACAAAACCAGCTTCCTATGAAACATTTCTAGATGACAGTTACACTAGGCGTATTTACTAGACAGCAATGTTCTCTAGATTTGGGTGGGCCTTTAATAGTTTAGAGTCTTATGATGGATAATGATTGTATTGAAATAATGTATTTATTTAATATTAGATTTAGTAAACAGTTATGTCATCAGGAACTACAGGAATAATTTTCTTCTAGTTACATTCTATTATAGCATTTCTGCTGGGAGTGTAAGCAGTCCGAAATCAATCGCCTATGATCCTTGATCTGAAAATTAAGTTGTCAGTTCGGTGATGTGATAAGCAAGTGGTTTTCACAAACCTGCTTTAAAACTAGGGGCAGCAAATTTGTGAGTGAAAGTAGCTATATAACACAGAGTTCTGGAAATGTATTTTGGAAAAAGGCAATTTGATTATTTGCAAATTACACTACAAATATATGGGTCTTGTCTTAATTACTTGACTGGAGATATATTGCTACTAAATATAGTTGTGTATGTTTTTAAAAGATACTGAGCTGTAAACTTCTAAGCAATAGAAATTATTTGCACAGAAAGCTTAGCTTAATTTTATGGCAGAGGCTTAGTATTTTACAGCAAAAAGTAGTTCTGGTGTCACTTGCTGCATAAAGCTAACACAGAAGTCTGTGGTGGTCTTTAGTATTGTTGGAATTGTGTAAGACGTACAAGGATATTCTAGATGATCAGTAAAGGAATTTCACCTCTGTCATGTTAGATCCAGTCCTAGTCAGCAATTAGAGAAGAATTATTACAGTGTACCAGCTCTTCAGCAGCTTTTGTGTAGAATGGTTTGCTATTCGTAGGCCACATCCTAATGGACACGTCTGCAGCTCAGGCTCCACCTATCCAGAACTCTGGGCAGTTAATGGGGTGGCCAAGTTAATGAGGCCTGGAAACTAAGCTTGTCTTTAGATTCCAGCTGCAGTGCCTTAGAGGGATGTTACTGATTTGTTTGTGTAGTTCTCAGATAGGAATCTCAAATTTTTTGTGTTCTTTGGCCAGAGTAGATGCTTAACAGGATGGGAAGGTGCTGAAACCTTCTAGTTTGATCAGACTGTATTAAAAAATAACTGCTCAGTTGTGGTGCAATCTGATCAAACAGTTGTTAGCAGTGTTTCTTGCCTGTGTGGACAGAAAAGATTTTCTTGGAGTTTTACTGGTCTAGATTGTGTTGTAACAAGTTATAATTTCCCAGAACATGGATGGACTGGAACAATTACGTGTTCAGTGCTGCTCTTGATGGAGGCTGCAGTAACTACTAACTTCAGGCATGGGAAGGCAAAATGCATTGTTTTGCAATTTTTATTTGTGGGATCTTGGCAAGGATTGATGTTTATCTGTTTCTTGATTTGAAGGGATGGACATTCGTAAGTGGCCTCTACGGCGTTAAGACTTTGAGTCAGGAAATTATAACTTTGCTGGTTAGCCAGAGTGCTGCCTTGCTGTGCTAAGCGTGTGGAGTAGGGGCATAGCATGTTGTGGGAGCACACCACAGATCGCTCCTTTATAAGGGCATAACTTTCCTTTGTAATTAGTTAGGAACTTTATGTGGATATAACTTTATAGATCACTGTCCACTGCTCATTGTGGTAGAGACCTAACTACTAAAGCATTTCTCTAGAAAGAGGACACAGATTTTAGGCTTTGCAGTATACAATGCACTGGGTGTCTCAGAGATGGTGCTGAATGTGACTTTAATGCAAGCTGAATGAATGCCATGTTAAATTTTTATTAGAAGTTAGTGAAATGCCTCATCAAGTTGTGACCAAAGTGGGTAAGATTGTCTTGATAAAATGGTTTCTAGTTCTAACAAGTTTCACAGCAAGCTGCTTGCTACAGTTTAGCAACACGGAAAATCAACGTGTCTGAATAGTTAATAATTCAATTTGTACCTGGCAACTTTGTGGCTTTTTTCTGGTAAGGTTAATGCATAAAAACACTTAAGATTCTGCATTCTTTGCTTAGATTAGAGTTGGGGACAGGAAGAACAGAAAATTAAGAAAAGAGGCCATAGTAGTACATGATGTACAAGTTGCATAGCACAGTTGGCTCGGATGACAAATTCATTCATATAGGAAAATGAAAGAAAGATAAAGGAGAAGCTGAACTGTGAAAGAGTGTATAATACGGAGGTAAAGCAACAAACTATTTCAGTAATCTTAATATTACTTGCCTAGAGAGGAAAAAAACATGTAAATGAATGTTTAACTACATTGAAAACAAACAAAAAAAATAGGGGCAATGGGACAGGCAATTATAAATGCCTGTTAAGTAGATGAAAGGAATCACTGACAGAAGCAGAGGTACTCTGATTATTAAAATAAGAGAAAAAACTTAGTTAAGACAGCTCATCAAAAAAACGTTTGTCCAAAAAATGCATGTGAAGTCTTCAGATTAATTTCTGTACAGGTATCGGTGCACCACCTTCCTTTGTATGTGAACAGTGGTCATGAGGGAAGTTACTCATGGGAACAAAATTACAAATTTGAGAAGGCATTTGAAAAAAAAGTAGCTCAAAGGAAGGCTGACCTTAAGGTGATGAGGGAATAAACCCATGGGATACATGTTTATCTTGTACTAGAACAACATTAAAAATGAACTGGCATTATATCTCTTACAAAATATCCTACATCCTAAACCACCTCTTGACTTAAGTCTGGTGCATTCTAAAGATAATTCGGTGCTTGCCAAATTTTACATATAATTATATATGTGCATGTATATATATGTGTGTGTGTGTATAAAAATATTAACAATGGAAAGGACTTTGAAACATTAATGAGTAAATGCAGATTAAAAGACATCCAACCATCATGAGAAAGCATTATAAACAAGTTGTAAAAATCTGTAATCTTGGCAGGGACAGGAACAAAACTTTTTAAAAACATTTGGCAAACCTGCCTTCTAAACATTTTCAGAAACTTGTCTCATATTATGTACATGTATGCATGAGTGTATATATATGGACACACAAACACATAAGCATAGTTAATAAGTACAAAAAAAGAGAGTTCTGGTATGTTACTATGCTTATTTCTCCACATCCCTGTTTTTTAGTTCTACATAAATCTGTAATAACCTTGCAGAATTTTTTTCTTGGGATTATTTAAAAGTGTCTGTTGCTTTATTTCCATTTTGGTCATCTGCTAATTAGAGGGGTAAGAGGAAGAAAAGAACAGCCTCATATCAAGCACTGAGCATTTCTGTTAGCCATCAGAAACAAAATGTGTCCACACAGAGGAGACTGTACCTTTTTTACAGATACTGTGGCAGCAAGTCTCACTGTGATTCAGTAATAAAACAGGTGGAAAAAAACAGCTGCAGATTCTTAACTTGTATAACAGAGCTGCTCGTTCATAAACACAGGAGATGAGGCACTTGTTTGGATTGTGCAAGAATAAATTTGGAATGATTTGATTTACTCAGTTAATTTAGAAATTATCTTCAAAAGGACAGGAAGAAAGAAACAAACTTGAATAGATAAGCAAAAAAAAAAAGCTCTGACAACTTTCTCATCTTTGTACAAAAGTAGTCCAACATGTATTGAAACTAATGTTTCTCTTAAAATTCAGTAAAATATTAAATCATGGTTCCATTTCCATGGAACCTTTTTCTGTGGAGAAGAATTTCTAATGGCACTGGTAAAATCACTTTCTAGATGGATAAGTCTTATCTGGTACAAACCAAAATGGCTTAAGGACATGATTATGTATTGGTATAACATGTACTTCCATTGATTAAAATTAAATACATGCACTGCTTCTGGAGATTGAGTCAACCAGTTCAATAAGAAGCGTTAAAGGAAAAATAAATCTTATTAGTAACTGGTTAACATAATAGAATTCTGGCAAGCTTTCCTGCCAGGTCTTAATTCAGATGTTTTCTGTTGACTGTTCTCCTAAGATAGTTGCTCCCAGAACAGTACTTTTGCCTCAGCCATTCCAATAATGCCATGTTAGCTTACATTGCTGCAAGTATTTTTTAAAAAAAAAAAAAAAAACAAACTAAAACTATTGTAGTTTGAAATCAAACTCAGAGGGGCTTTTTTGTTTTGTTTTATTTTACAAAGATGTTATCCCAAGACTGCAATGTAATTGATAAGGAGTAGGAGCTGTTAACTTATGTTGGTCTCTCTGAGCAATACATATTCTGAAAATACTGGAAATGAAACAGTTAAAAGCAGTTGACTAATTGGTGTATCATGGCTTCCAAGGGTAGGACCCAGAAAAACACTTTAATGTCTAGGCTTTAGAGAAGCTGTCCACAGCTTTAAAGGTATAAATGGAGTTCATGGTCTCCTTATAATTGGGAATCATGAAATGCAGTTTGAAAAGGCTCTCGTATATTCCCCCAGCTTGTTCAACTAATGTGGGTTTCTTACAGCTTGTGCTGATTTTGATTTCTTCCACCACACAATAGGCAACTCTCTTCATTTAGTAACATATACTGAGCCTGTTAGTTACCTTTCTATAGGTATCTAACATGTAATTGAAACAACACATGTAATTGAAATGGGTCAGTCGGTCTCTTAAGTCCTCAAGTTCTCCTTAAATAAAACAAGTTAGCATGTTCCTTTTAAAAACAAACAAACAAAAAAGAGGTTTTATTTTGACACTACTGATGTGGTAAGTCCTTCAGTATGTAACCTTCAGGTGGTTTTTGCATGGAAACTACAGTATGAGGAAAAAATAAGCATATGGGTTGGTGTGCCACATTAGGTCTCTTCTTCCATGCATACCTGTACTGCGGTTACAGAAGAAAGAAGCATATGCATAAAGTAAAAGATTATGCCGTTTTTAATTGTCTTGTATACACAAGAGATACATGGCCAAGTGAACTTGAACAGAAGACTCTAGCTGAGACTACCTTATTTTAATTCCATCTCTTTCAGTACGTTTAGGGAAGTAATTTGCTCAGTCTTTGATTCATTTTTTTCTTATTAGAAAAATGAAGATAATAGCCACCTACCTGCCAGATGTTAAAGGAAACATTTGTGAAGGTTGAAGTGCTCTACCTTTTCTAATCAAAATTCTTTCTTTGCCATGTTCTTATTTATCCACAGTCTCACAGGCACACAGTATAACTTCATCAGGACTGTGCACTTAGAAGGCTTCTGCTGGCTGGCAGCAGGCTGCAGCAGTCCGTTCTCAAAAGGAAAGATACTGCCTAGAAAGTGTCCGCCTCAAAGTCAATCAAACATATTTGTCCGTATGTTAACAGCTACGCACATAAGTACTGATTTTACTAATGTGCTTGATATTCAAAGTAAACACAGAAGGCCCCAAAATATGCTATAATCATCTGACAAATCCTGAAGGAACGTTACCAGCTAGTTCAACTGACCACAAAGTAAGGCTTAGGTAGGGAGGAATGATGCCCAGTGAATTTTGCTGGTGAAAATCTAAATTCTTCATAGGAAGAAGTGGGGACAAAACATCACAGCAATTGCTGCATCAGAGCTGGGAGGAGAAGAAGGATATTGAAAGGAATTGTCAAAACTTGCCTTGAAAAGTCAGGATTCTTTCCAGGAACTAGAGGGGTTTTTCCCTTACAAACTAACTAAATAAAATATTACCTAAAGGAAAATACCACCTGTGTGGTCTTAAATTCCATATCTAAGTTATAAAAAAAGCGTTAAAGCTGGGACTTAAGACTACCTGGTTCTCTGCTAGAGTTCTCTACTAGGTTGCTGTGGGCCTTTTAAAGAAATAGCATAAAGAAGAGTGTGCATCAGTTTTCACAAAAGTATAAAGAATAATACTAGTCTGTGTCAGGGGCTTTCGATATTAAGTGTTTCTAGCCTTAGAGGAAAGTTTCAAGAGCTGAAAAACTGTATTTATGGATATTCTAATCACTAAGATATACTATTTTCTTCAGTAGGTTTTTAAAAGTAATACATTTATTTAACTGTATCTTTGTATGTATTGAAATGAAAATGTTTACCTACTGAGGTGTTCACAGTAAATACTTCTGAGTTGCTGAAAGTTGCTCAGATACATGCATAAGTGGTGTACAGGGGGTTCTGCCATATTCTGAACAGGCAGGAGCAGGGCACGTTGTGTAAGTCTTCGTGCCTAAAAAAAAGGGGAAGGGTGGAAGTGCACATCGCTCAAAGCGTTCGTTTTCCTTTATGGTATAAATGGAGCTTCTTGAGTGGAGCTCTATTTCCCTTTGGTTAGAAGAATTACTTGACATGGATTGCAAGAGGCTACAGGAATAGAAGACTTCCATGGAGCAGAATGTGTAATCTAAGAGACCCTGGACATAGGTGTAAATAGGGGATAAAGACATAAAATAAATTTTGTTTAGGTTTCAAAGAAATAGAGCTGCTTCTCTCTAGTGATTTGGCCAGCAAGCCTAGCTGTTGTCAGACTGTGGATCAATATGGTGCAACCTCTAGAAAGCTATTTTAACCCAAGGCATAAATAATATAATTCAGGAAGTATACTGAAAGTCAAATTTGGAATCATTTCAGCATGTGATTATTTGAAGTCAATATACATTGCAGGATCCAGGAGAACAGAATTAATACAACACATACAGTACGTTAGTATAGACCCTTTCATTTTTCATTCCAGTTCTTTATTAGTAGTCTTATCTTTCCTGCATTTTCATTGGGCTAAACAGAATGATACACATACATTATTGAATCACTCAGTATTGCTTGCTGTTTTAATTAAATTACTGGATACACTTTGGCTTTTAATTAAATCCTCAGCTTCTAGGAGAAGTGTATTAGCTCAGGTGGGCTGGGTGTAGAGAGAATTCTAGAAGTATTAATACTAATCTAGCTCTTTTGAAAATGTCAAACACTTTGCACAAGGCACTGCATTGATGCTAGGATAGCTGTTATCCACCTGCCCTTCCTCAGGAGACTTTTTTAAAGACTTCATACTACTCTCAAATCTAAATGTTCTGGGTAGGAAACAAATACTTCTTTATATGCTGGTATAGCCTATGGAAAATTAGTTTTATAAGAGTACTACCATTTGCAATAGTGTTACCTATTACGATTTACCTCTACTTTATTAGGTGTCTGCTCTTGGACACTAGGATGCCTTTTTGGCATAATTGTGCTTTTTTTACTGCATATCCTCTTCTTTGGATTCATTCTCTCACATCCTACAGGATATAACATTGTGAAACTAGGAATGATATGGGACGTGCAGTGTTGTTTCAGTGCGTTCTCGGCCCTGCAAACATGAATGTTCCTTTTACAAGTGTAACGGTGATATTAATTCCTCCTGAATATATCATTGCAAGATCACATGATTATTCAAAAAAGCAAACTCTCTTCACTTACCTGAAGTCTAAACTTTTAATTTTGAATCTAGCTTTTCCTCTCCTTCAAGTTAGTTGTATGTTGGTGTTCACTGTCTGGCACTGCTGTTGATGCTGCAAGTTGTTTGGAGTAAAACAGTTTCTTTGCAAATTCTTTTGTTAAATTAAACTTCAACCATTTTTTTGCCTTTGTGTTTCATGTGTGATCATACCCCAGTTCTATAGACATTTCACAACAGTGGTAACCCACCATTTGCACTAGCTGGTAAGTCAACTTGTAGTGTCACAACTACTGCTTGCGCCTGACTGCTGTGGATTCCAACTTAGACGAAAAAATTGAGGACAGTGTATCACACTGGAAGGGGAGCCTACAGATGAAATGTGTAGGTCAGTTACTTCTGAGGTATAAAGCAGTTTAGAAGTGAGTATTGATTGCATGCTGTATCCGTGGGAGTAATCACGTGCCTAAGTTGCTCTGTTAGACTATCTCCGATAGATGTTGGCCTTAACTCATGAATCTGTAGTGGGGCAAAGAAGGTGTGATGTAGAAGTAGTTACTCTTATGTGCATGTGTTCTGTAGAGCAAGAAAAAATATATGATCCAAACTAAAAGATTTAATCACTCTTATTTTGTGGTACATGGCAGAACTGAGATACGATCCTGACCAAGACCTGCAGTATTTAGTAAGACCTGACTCACAGCAAACTTTTTTTAATTGCAGTTTACTATTACAAAGTAGGTATGCTGAATTATCACTTTGATTCATTGAGGATTCTTTGAAATTCAGAAATAATTTCCTGAAAACCTCAGTTCTGTTCCTGAAGATGCTCCCTACTTTGACATTGGTATCCACTAGAGCAAAAGCAGGACATGAACCTAGCAGAGTGCCATATCTTAATTTTTCCTTCTCCAAATACTGCCTTCAAAGAAACAGGAGGAAACTGTTTCTTCTGAGTCATTCTTCATTTCAAAGTCAAGGAGTAGAATAGTGTCTTATGTAGAACCTCCTTAAGAATTGTTGATTCAAAAAACACCCTAAAAAATCAGCATGTACTCTGTCCTCAAGTGATATAAATTCTCTGTTCACAATTTGTGTCACATTTAATGTAGGGAAAAATAGTTCGACAGCTTTCTGTGCAAGTAGTAAGATAAATAGGAAAGTTAATTTGAAATTAACACAAGTTGGGATAAAACATAGTTTGTTTGCAGAGTCTCCACAATGCAAAATCACATCTCTTGTGTGCTCCTTAAAGCAGCTTCCCAGGCTTATGATCTTCAAGAAAATAGATGACACTTTGAATTATATGTGAGACACAGATTATACGTGACTCAACTTAGAAATACAAAGTCTTTGCCTTGCAGTCTAAAGAATTCTTGCAGAATCTTTAACTATACCTGTCCATGATATCATCTTTCTTTTGCATACAATTTCTTCCATTCATTTTGTGGACAGTTTTTTTCACTAATAGCTTTTTTGCCTCTAATGCATGCTCATACATATTGCTTTACCCTCTTCGTGGTAGACAGCAAAATAGAGCAAAAAAGGGAAAAAAAACCCCACAATAATATTTGCTCCCTTCTTTTCTCCTAAGCATAAACCCTGTAGTAGAAATACAAAATGAATCTGCAGCATCCTGTAAGCATCCTGAGTCCCAGACATAAATTTTTATGTAGCAACACGGATGTCACAGAGCTGTGTGCTTCTAGCATGAAACCTTAGATTATGACTGACTTAAAGCAGGATGGAAGTCCCAAGTGCACGTCCAGTGCCAGGGACAGATTAGCAGATTAAAAGAAACATTCTAAGGTGTCTTACACCACCTCTTTTCTTTTCCTCTTTTTGATTCAGTTATTGATTATTTTGGTAGTCATAAGTATAGATGCTCTATATAAAGAAGAAAATATTGAAAGGCAAGTTGCAGTGACCATAGCAAATGATTAGAAAAATAAGTGGTTAAGATATGTACAGTTTTTCCTGCTATTTGTTTCATGAATCTTGCAGCTGTGCTGTTTGTGAAGGAACATGGAATTGAAATGCCTTGAGAGGGCAAATTTTAAGATAATTAATATTTAGAGACTTCTAATTTTGAACACTTACGAGGTTAACATTCCCCATCCACTCTTCTTGGAGTGGAAATGGTAGAAATGACTGCCTCAAGCTATGTATTGTGGAGTTTTAATAAATACATCTATTTGGTTAAAAAGCTTTACCATAATGTGGCTTACTCCCCTTTCCCGTTGTGAAGGAATGACAAGATTCCTAGCCAAATTATTCTGGACTACTTAGCACTTAATCAATGTCCATGACATCTTGCAAAACTGGGAAAGGGAAACAGGAGAATAGTTTAGCTCACTTACTTCCAAAAGCTTGTTGATTAGCTCGTTGGGATTTGCTTTGGTTTGGTTTTATAGAAAATGTCAGTAAAACTGAATGTTCCTGGGGTTGTGTAATGAAAGCTGACAATGCCAATGCAGAGCATTCCCCACAGAAGAGAGAGAGGAGATAATTAGAATATATGAAAGAATGGAGCTGTCTAGAGGAAGAATAATACAAGGTACTATCAGACTAGAATATTTTTATACTGTAAAACAGCAGTGCATGTAAGCTGGAAGTCTTGCTAGGCTGGATGATAGCACACTTTTATGCCCTTCTGTTGCTGGATGTTCTTCTTGAACAATCTCCAAAATACTAGTGGAGCAAACTGGATTATATTGAAATCCAGAGAGCAAGTGTTTTGTGAGGTACTCAATGTACAAGCCTGTAGGATCTTGGTTGGTATCTTGGTAGCTATTTGTTCTACATTCATTTCTTACCTATTTCATGTCTTCAAAAAAGAAAAAAATATTTCCCTCCTGCCCTTTTTTTTTAATAGCTTTATTGTTAGCATCATTTATAACACATTAAGTCATCTTTCCAGTTGGAAGGGATAGGGGAGATGCATAAACATTGTTTTGGGGATTACTAGACACTTTTGGTGAATGATGTCCAATTATTCTGAGCAGTGCTGCAGCAGCATATATCACTGCATGACCTAATCTTCTCTGCTGGTTAATCTGCCTGGTTTTGCTGTGTTGTATATGCTGTAGATATGTTCACCTCTTAAAGATACTTTAAAATCTGTTCTTGCACAGAAATCTGCATATAGACTCACACATACCCTGTTAGATAATACACCTTTGGTAGAGAATTTTTGCAGCACCTTCATCTCTGAAGGTTGCAAGGTATTTTTAAGTTCTGTTTGAACCTTTGTTGATTAGAATTTCAAATTAGCAAGAAAGGTAAAATTCCTTGTGAAGCACGTGAAGAAGCCAAAGCACATAGGACAGAATTCTGCACAGGAATAAGTCTATACCATTATTCAGACTACTTTTGAATAGGCTTCTTATAGGGGATCTATACAAACACAAGTTGTTTATTGAATAAAATTTGGAAGTGGCGTAAGCTGCAAATTCTGACAGTTTTGAACTTCTGCCTTTTGACTTGGGAATGAAAATGATAAATAAGATTATTTTAAGGTGTCAGAAGCTCAGGTTTTGTATGGTAATATTGACTTCGCTTTCTTTTACCTAGCAATGGGAGCTTCTTTGAATGAATCAGAAGGGGTCACTGTAGTATAGAAGGCTAAACTTTCAGAGCAGTTACCGCATGCAGTGAAAACATAAATGTCTAGCTTGAACGATTAAGATGATTGATGGTATTTGGTAATGAAGGGCTTCCGTCTTTTCATGTCAGCAATGATATTTGAATGGCTTAGCTTTTAGAAACACAAAAATGTACCTCTACATAAACGAGTTTCAGTTTTCTTCAGTAGATGGAACTGCTGTATTAACCATATGACACATTCACTGTATGGCAAAGTCCAAATATGCGCTCTATTCTTAAAAAAAAGAAGTATGAATATACTGAATATTAGGGTAATTGTGGCAGCATGCAACTACTTTTTAGATAATATACATCAAGATGTTTCAAACAGGGATGCTTTTAAATGTTTTTAAGACACTTTGTAAAAGTGTAAGCTGTATAAATATTTAATAAGCTTGTTTGGCACTTCCACCACTTTTTTCAAAACATGCTTACAAACAAATCTGTCTTCTTTTATCAGTTTTCTGAATGTCTTATCAATGAGATCAGGACCAGAATCTTAGGGTGGGAGAAAAAGAAGCTTCCTTTCTATCGCAATGTTATTCACATAATAGGGATCATTATATTTATTGTATATTTTACGTTACAGTGTGGCGTGCTCCAGCAGTACATTAGAAGAGTCTGAGACTCCATGTCTGGCCAAGGACATCTACTAGAGTAGTCCCACCAGTGTACTTCTACATTGATAGTTTGCAGTAATCCAATTATTGGACTTTTGTGTCGTGTTCCAGAAAGTCTGACCACTTTCTGTTAACAAAGAGAAAAGAAGAAATTTTATAAAATCAGGGACTCTCCAAAATTACAATTTGGCTTTTATGTTGTGGATTATTATGCCATTTAGTTTAATTGTTTCCGATGCTTCACATATCATTTTATTGGTATTTTAGCAGCTTACTGTTTTCAGAATTTGAAGACAGAAAGTTAAGAATTAAATTTAGGTTTTAGTTTGAATATTTGCTTATTGTCATACCATACTCCCTTCTAGCCAGTGCTCTTGAATGTAACAATGATGTGTGTGGGTGATGATGAAAAATGACTGCAAACTGTAGGTCTGTGGTATTCTCTGGTCTTGAATATGGAAGATTTGTTTTCTGTCCTCTCCAGTTGCCTTTTCCCAGCAGATTCCTCAGGAATGATGAAAGCAACTTCACAGTTGCTTGTGTGCGATCTTAGACTTCCTTTGAATTTTTCTTATTTTTTTTTATTTTTTATTTTGCATGTCCTACGCAAAAGACTCAGCTGTATGGGTACAAGTAAGGCAGAGATGGTACACTGCTTTATGGGTTTAGCCATTTATGCTCTGGTGATGAAATGGAAGTGAATTTTTGATGATATAGTGAAGTAGTTTCTGGGATGCTTAGAGGAGCTCAAAGGTTTTGAGGCACTATATAATGTTTTTCCAAGATGTTTGCATTAGAGGCCTGAGGAGTAGGTGATTCATAGTTTACTACTAACATCAGAAGACAATTGCAATGCTGTGAGATGTATTATTACATTTACTAGACTGAAATCTTCTATGCTTGGAGTGGAACTCTGGCATATTTTTGGTTGATGACTAGGGTAAACAAACTTTAGTTGGCAGATGGATTCCCTTTTCTAATGCTCTTTCCCCTAGCAGAAAGTTATTTATTTTGTCTTTTAGTTATAGTGTGCTAAAAGAAGCATTTCTGCAATAAAATCCTTTAGGGGAGACAACCTGTATTTGATATCTTCCCATAATGAACTTAACAGTAAATACACCGCAAGATTTCATTTATCTAACTTGCTTTATAACCATAAAAGCAGAGTTCTCAGGAGAAAACATTTCCCCTCTAAATATGGATTAGTTTTACAGATCAAAATAGAAGTACATACATTGGCCTTCTGCCTCAGTGCACATAAGTTCATAATGGAACTGCTGTAAAAACTGATGGTCTTGGTATGACATGAGGCACTTGTGCACACACAGACCACAGAATGTCCACTCCCACTCTGATTTCCAGGCCAGTGAAGAAGCAAGGAGTAAATATAGCAGTAATAACTTAAATGAATATATCAACTCTGAACTAATGAAAAAATGTTCAGAACTACTGTTACTCAACTAGCTACTATATAAGAGTATTCAAGTCCTTTAAGTTTTTAAATAAAACGTACAAAAACACAAGTTCCAATCTTTAAAGTGACTTAGGCATTTGGAGCAACAGGACTAAAGATCCGAAGTCTCTTCTGGAAATGAGGGTTCCAGAAGATCACCATTGCTAATTCAACAAAAATAAACTCCTTCAAAACTTGATTTTTTTGAGCTCATCTAGTCAGGTATTTATGTATTCTTTTGCCTTCAGTGGACATTGGTTCCATAATTTGAAGTCTTATTTCAAGAAGTAAGGGAATCCTGCAGTCCCTGCTTTCTGTAGGAGAATTGAGTGAAATGCCTGTTCACTATTTGAACTACAGTCCAAGGATGTTCTCATTTTAACAATCAGACCTTGAATTTTTGGCACCTCAAGAAAGATATTTGTCACATTTGAGTGTGGTATGACCCAGACTGAGATTGAAGTGGAAGCAATGATCACAAGGGGTGAGATGCATATCAATTCAATCTGTGTCTTTCCATCCATATTTCTGAATTGCGTATACCAATACAGAAAACTTGTGGTTTTTACTTTGTTCCTAGAAGTGGGTTTCAAAGCTGACCACAGATAATAGACATGTCTTTTCATAGCTGGTGCTATTGAAACAAAGAACAAAGATAAATCAATTTTTCTTCACTCTTTTTAAATTTTTTTTAAAAATAATTCCATGTGTGATACTTTTTCCCTTTCTGTTTTCTTAACAATTACACTAACATAAAGATAGCATGTTGTTCTCTCCTACAACTGATGTTTTACAGTCCAGGAGCTTGAAATACTTCACACACTTTTTTTTTTTAATATATGTGTGTGTGTTTGTGTGTATATGTATGCACAAACACAAACTCAGTCATTCACTCATTTTTATCCTTTTCCATCTCTCAAATATCATTTGTGGTTTTAATATCTCTTGAGCATTCAAGGAGCAGCAGTAATGTAAAGCATTCAGTGCCTCAGAGAGGCAGAGTGATGCTCTTTGCACCATCAGGCAGGAAAAATACTGTAGCATGGGCAGTATCATACTTTGTTTCATATACAGTGGGCTACGTGAACCCTGTAACTGTCTGACTCTCTTCCCTACTGTATCATCTTAATACTACTTATCACTATGTCACATTCATTTTAGAGGTAGGAAATTGGAGGCAATTTCTTTACTCTTATAAAGTGTTAGGGACCAAGAAAAAAGTTGGTTTTCTTTGTAGACTAGAAAGAGGTGGCTCCTGAGGATGCCCTCCTCACCTGTAGGAAAAAGTATTGGCGTGTTTCTACATGTGTTTCTGAATCACATGCTCCCTGGAAAACTGAGTAACATTGACTAGCTTTAAACAAAGAGACAATAAGCTACATCTTTTCAGCTACAAAGCAAGATGTTGTGGCATGACGTGCCCCTATGTCAAATGCCTGTTCACCCCCCGTGGTTAGTGTCAGAACAGTTCATAAAGAGAAGCTTCTGAAAACTGGAACAGTAGTGGAGCAGTGAACTGCTGCAGTTACTGCCAACTTGGGGTGCTGGCAGTATGGAGGAAGCAAGGTGCTTAGATTTAACAGTTCTGACTTGAATTAGCTTGGGAGCTAAACCTGAAGTACTATAGGCATGAATTTCAGAAATTACAACCAACTCTACATAAAGTAGAAAAGATTTCAGTGAAGGTGATCAGACTTTTCTTTTAAAACATTAGCTTTGTTACTATCTGGGCATACCTAGTTTAAACGATCTTGGGGCGCTTTCTCTATAAGATGAGAGGATGACAAAAAAAACAACTCAAATTTAATATGACTTGAGCTTTGATACTGTGTTGATAAATACTCAAGAAAATGCAGTAAATAATCAGAGCTTTATTAATACCCTGTAAGGGAAGATAAGTAAAGACTTAAAGCTCGCATTAATTTTTGAGAACTGAGTAATCCCCCAGTAGGTGATCCTTCACTTCTGATTCAGGTAAGATTCTGCCACTTTAACCAAGTCCCTAACTTTATTTTTTTTTTCTCCCTTTCCATGGTAGGTTATGTGTTCTGTATGTTACATCGCCTGCCTGAACAACATGACTGCACATTTGACCACATGGGACGTGGGCGTGAGGAAGCCATTATGAAAATGGTGAAACTGGATCGGAAAGTAGGGAGATCTTGCCAACGCATTGGCGAAGGATGTTCCTGAGTGGAAGACTGCAACCAAATGCTGTTCTCTTAGTTCACTAATGTTAGCCTTATTTAGGACAAAGTCAGCCAGACACCTTGTACTAGGCAAGTTTCAGACTACAGCCAATCAGTTTCCTTTCTTTAGCCAACCGTCCTGGTACTGTAGTTTAGCGGTTGATGGTGGTTGAAGTTGATTTCTGGCTGGTTACTAAGGTGCCTGCTAGCCACCATAAAAATAAAACATGAAGAAATATTATTTTTGAGCATGGCTAGTGGATTTAAACAAAACAAGAAAAATCCAAAGGCTTCTGTTATTGCTGGAGTCACTCTAAAAGCCTTATGCTGGAAACATTCCAGCTGCAGAGTTAAAACAATTAGTTGTATAGAAGCTGGTGTAAAAGTTTGCTATGCACATGGCTTTCAGACAAACTGTTTAATGTGCAGCCTTTCACCTCTTCACTGCTAGTGAATCCTGAGGAGGTGAAATACTACTAAGAGCAGCAACTGCAGCTGCTTAAGCCCAGAAGACCTGACTGGTCACTCGTGCCTTTGTCGCGTGTGGCTTTTGAATTAGGCAGTGTCACCAGCATCAGGGATTCTGTTGGGGTAGGAACATCTTTCTGGTTCTTCCCAGGAAGCCAAAAAGAAAGGGGGACAGAGATTCGTATGAAAAATTTTTATATCTATCTTACTATAGAGAACCTATCAGGGTTTTGGGTTTTTTTGGTTTTGTTTTGGTTTTGTTTTTCCTTTCTTCTCAGTTAAATTATGATCTCACTTTAAAGACAACTCCATCACAGAGCAGTAAATGGTGCATACTTTTTACATGGCATCCAGAGAGATTCTGTGAGTTGTGTGAACAGATTCCGCCTACCTTGAGCAGTGCAGCCATTCCCACCGGCCGAAACCTGATTGGCTCTTGTTTGCCTTTTGCTAAGTGCAGGTATCTGATAATTGATCAAATAAGGCTAATTCACAGCACAGTAGCCACGGCTGGATTCTACAGACTGACTTTCTGTAGCTAGACTTATATATTGGGGAAAAATAAAGGACATTTTGTAGCAAACGGAATTCAGTAACAGTATTGGGGAACAACCGGTAAAACACCCTTATCAGATTGAGTTTGTGTTCCTCACTTCCAGAGTGTCAATGAGATAATCAAATGGGCTATGTCAGCCCCCTTTCTATGCAGCTGAATGCTCTCATGAAAATCTCTGCCCGCATCTATTGCAAAGCAAGTATAGCAAGTGAATATGAAAAGCACTACATGGAGTAGAATGTTTCAGATCTGTTTAGACCTATGGTTCTGTATTACAGTATGTCATGTTGAGCTGAGCTGAGTTGCACCAGTCTTGTCGGTTTGGAAACAAAAAAGCAAACTTAATAATCTGCATGTCTCCTGCTGCACACAGGGTTTACACAAGTAAAAAGGATTTGTACCGATGTGGCCCAGCTTAATCCTGAGTGAATTTAGCTTCTCAGTCTATTAGTTAAGGTATTAACAATCAGGTAAATTTGTAAGAAAACCTGAGGGAGGGAAAGATTTTTGTCTCATCGTCAAATACTGGGCAGATACAAAACATCAGAGGGGTGAAGTAATGTGTCGCTTGAAAAACCCCACCGTTTTGGGAGTAAGCTTGTATGAATCATCCTCAATTCTACTTGTTACAGGTAACTAACTCCTTATAGGCCAAATTATATTGTTACTTGATAGCCAGCTAGGAGCGTTTAACAAGGAGACAACTAATTCAAAAAAAAAGAGAGAAGAATATATATGTCTCTTCACACACACACTCAGCATCTGACTATTAGCATTAACTAACCATGAAGCAAATCAGAAGTGTCCCATCATTATAAAATGCAAGCTATCCAAAAGGCAAGCTGTTTTTTTTATTATTGTTATTGTTCAAGAATATGAAACCAGCAGCAAAATCTTCTGTAATGTGCTGCATTTTCAGGAACTGGTCCTGCTGAGAGGGACTGTCCAAGGATATTATTTACATTTGCCGTGAGGAGTTAAAAAAAACATGGATTTTGGCGGCTGCTGTGATACGCACTTTCTTTTCTTACAAAATCCTACCATAGCATTTGATGGGCATTCTGGTTGATACACAAGACTTTTCTGCATTAATACTGAAGATGCTATTTTGTTCCTCAATATTCTCTTTAATCTCGTTACAAGTGCACAGATGGTTTCAAGGTGGCTCTTGAGAGAACACTACTTAAAGTTCATGTGAATTATGGACAATGTTCACTTTAAACAAGAAGTTGGGGAGGGGGTTGTTCCTTTGCAGTATCTGTTCTGTGAAGTTTGTTAAACATAAAGAAAGCTTAAGTTCTTGTATCTTAAAAGAAGATCTTATTTAACCCTTTTGTGTTCTAGATTTACTTACACATGTAGCCTAGAGCTCAGTTTTAGTTTAACGTTGTGAAAATATTAAAAGAATCTTGTAACTTTATTCTTTTTCCTCCTGCTAAAAAAAATTAAACCAATCAGATTAAAGTTTGAATTCCTTTCTGCCTTTTCCAACAGGTCTTGCTATTTTGCACCATTTCTGTTGCAAGTTCATGTTTAAGAAATATCAATGGGGAAAATAACAACGTTAGGCCCGAAACTTCAAGCTGAGTTTACAGTTGGTGGAAGGTGGACAATATTTTCTGCCAGTTTGGAAGGGGAGGATAATATTTTTGCTGGGTTCAAGTTTAGTGATTTATTTTGTAAACAAATTTGGCTACTCTACTGTAGCCTGAGTATTGGTCAATTTAATTTTGAGGTTAGATACAGTAATCAAATGTACAAGTTGTTCATACTCTTAAGGCAAACACATACTGTGCACTATATCATTGGCATCAAAGTTTTAAAATGTCTTAAATGTTCTTTCATGCATTTTGACAACTTACTTTTGCACTTAGAGTAGCTGTATTCCGAATCATAGTGGGCTGTATTCGTAATGAATAAGTAGAGGAATAACTATTGTTTCTTAATCATTTAGATACTAGAAATACAAGGCTAATTAAGAAACAATCGAATGCATTAGAGGGAGAGAGAATATCAAGGTGATTATTTAAAAACAATTTTGAAAATTTTTTGGAATTCAAAGTGTGCCTGATTCATGGGACACCTACACCCATTTTGTCCTCAAATTAATATGGTACTTTCAATTATAAAACTGTGTGCGATTCGTGAACAAGATGGCTATGTTATATAGTAAAGGTAAGTTACATAAAGCAGCTCTGCCTTTTCTTCAAGTTTCAAACCTATAGCTGGGTGCAAGCCAAGGCTTTGAGGAAAACTAAGAATTGCATATGAACGTTGCTATGCCAGAGCCTGTCCTTAATTGCACTGGTTTCTGTTTTGAAGCAGTTTAGTGTCTTGAATGAGAAGCAATGTTAACTGTAAAATGAGGTACCTGGGAATGTGAACTACTCTTCATTAGTGCACAGACAACACCCTGAGAAGAGTCCTGGTGCAATTTTAGCAATCCAAAAGTAATATTATCCACTTTTGTTTACTCCATGGAAGGTGATACATACATTCAAAACTTGAATTTTGCATGACTTTCTTCTTTCAGACAAGTTGTAATCCTCTGGCCCCTTGAACACAATGTTCTGTTTGTATTTAACTTTATACTCATTGTGGTGTTCAGTTCATTCCACAATCATAGTAGTTCCTTCTGTGACTATGCTCCAACTTAGGTATAGGTTTCTAAGGGATAAAAGCATCTTTTTTTTTTTTTTTTTTTTTTTTTTTTAAATCTTACCATGACTATTTCAATACGAAGACTCGCTAGGGAAGAAAAATCATAATAATGGTGTCATAAAAATATAAGTTTTATAATAACAGATTCCAAGAAATGCATCAGTGGAATAATTGACAGCACCTGTGCTCACAGTTGATGTGTACACAGCTAAGTGCCCAGAAAATGAATTAACGTTCTCTTTGTTGTAGTGTAGTTACTGAAATTGTCAGTCATCAGTCAGTGGAACAGCAAAGAGACGGTCTAATCAAAGTAATCCCTTAATGTCACAATGAGATTGTAGCCAATTCATGCTTGAAATAATTTTGTATGTTCTAGGTACTTTTATACCTAGAAAACAAACAGAAACATCTAAGACAACACTACTTAAAATGAACTGTATTTATTGGCACCAGCTGTTTATTTCATCACTCAAATACCTGATTAGAATTCTGCACACAGAACAAAAATAACAGAAGCAGTAGTAAGCTGTGGTTCAACGCAAAAGCTGATGTGGCAGGAGCTGCTGTATAAGTATACAGTTCTTGTGTAACCAGTTCATAATCTTATGCTTAGCTGAGACTGTGTCTATACATACTTTGCTGCACAAAGGACCATACTGGAAAAACAGTGCATAAGATTAGACTGTTTGAAAGTATTCACAATCCATATTTTACATGGTGAACTTGTGCAATAGGGGGCATTATATCTCACTGTCAGCAGCTTTTCCAGGACAACAAACCTTAATGGTGCTGGAAAGAGCCATTCTTAAATAACAGTTCTCAAAGACATCAGTGAGAAGGACGTTTTTCCTTCTCTTCCTAGTCGTCATTCATTTTTCCTTTTTGTTGAGATGGTTAGTGTGTACAGCTGGGCATTTGAAAGTAGTTCTGCTTGAATGTTGCTGCTCTTGACTTTTCAATACTCACCACAGAAAGCATCAACTTTGTTCTTGCAAGTCCGTGCATGTTAGTTCAAACAGGTTAAAATATGGACATTGGTCTATAGAAGTGATAACCTCCTTGTGTATTTTACTACAGTGATAGGCTATTTCTTCAATTAACTGAAACTTAATGCAGACATGATTTACTTGTTCTGGATGTTAGGCTATGGGTTTCTTGAACTTCTGTGATATTGTTCACATATACCTTCTCATGAACTCTGCATGCCTCATCTTCCAATCTGAAGTTGAGTCAGGAGGAAAGAAAGCATGAAAGCAGGAGGCAGAGGATGCAAATTGACAAGCACTTACTGATCACATCCACCTTCCTCTTCAACTAAAGAGGTGAATTAGTACTTGCCATACAGCACCAACTTCCTTGACTTGGTAATACAGAAAACTGTTTTGGTTTATCTTTGTGAATATACTTGTGTAGAGTTTGCCTGAGTCAATTCTGCAACGTATGTTATATGCAAAGAAATGAAACAGGACTGTCATAATTAGAAAACATTTTTTGATTATTTAGTAATAACTACATATTTTGCTACAGGACCTTCCTATTTTGCAATATGCTGCTGTTTTCTTTGGAAGAAAAACAAGCAGAACTTTATAAGACTAACTGTAAACCACTTCAAATTCAATACATGCATCTGAAGCATTAGGAAAAGATTACTGAAATTATATATAGTTTTTAAAGATGATGACTGCATCCTCTAACAAAAGGGGTTTTTTCTTCAGATAGTAGCAAGTGTTGATAGCAATCATTTAACCATAAGCAGAATCTTCCTTTCTGCTAGGTTTGTGCAAAGCTAATAACATGCAGTAGGATGCTGTGAGTTAATAACTTGTAGTACAGTACAGTGACTGCGTAAGTAATGACAATAAAATTATAGAGACCTACTTCTGTCTGTCGTCTCTCCCTTCACACAAAAGGACAGAATATGGTATCCACTATTTCCTCATTGCTTAGTCCCCTTTCTTTTTTTCTGAGTTGCAAAAGACACTTTCCTTCCCTCTACCAAGCACACTCAGGGAGGATGGAAAACCATGTTCTAACTAGAGTTCTAAACACTTCAGGTTTTGTTTTGTTTGTTGTTTTTTTTTTTTAATAAATAAAATAGTTGAAATTGCTGAAAGCAAGTGTTGAAGTCATCTGCTGTATCAGAGATGCAACAGCAGGAGCTCTCTTTAGGCATGCTTGAAAACGTTGGTGGTTTTTCTCCTCTGAAGTTGTTTGGGGTTAAACCACAACTGTTGTTCAGGGTCCCTTTGAAGCAAAGTAGCAATCCTTAATGCCATGCTTTTTTTCTGTCTTTTGAAAGGAAGGCCTGCTTGATCAGCACTTCTGCATTACTAAAGCTAAATGAAAGGTTCATGGTTAACTCCTGAAATGCTTAGTCTCACCTCTCTACTTTTCAAAGGGGCAAATAAATGCAAGACTCTTAGAGGAGGGGAAAGAGAATCTGAGCCCTCTACTAGATAAGCTAAATTCAGAGTTCATTCTAGTAAGAATTTGGCTCTGTTTTGTTGGGGTTTTTTTTCCTCCTTTCTTCTTCTGCAGTGTTTAAAGTATACTGCGTTAATTTTAGATTCCTGAAAGCTTTAGCTAGACCAGTTTCTGGAGATGTGTTTTAACGTACTACATTTAGCAGCAGCATAAGAAAGATGATGAGCTCCAAGAATAACTTAAATTTTAAGATAACCACTGACGGCTAGCACAACTGTTTTTGTCTACGCTAGAGTTTTTTTTAAAGTGATGTCTAGCTAAAAATGTTTTAACTGATCCACCTGTATCAGCTTTCCATGAATACTGCCACTTTGGATAGTCTGTCACGTGCCCAGCAGCCAGAGGTGGTGTTATATTTACTCTGTCTGCATGCAGACTTTCCCCTTCATTACCCCCGTGTTTGTATAGATTAAAATCCTAATCAGGTCAGCAGCAGTTAGTTACAAATTCTGTAGCTCTTTTCAAGTCACACTGTTTTCTCTTTCTGTTTTTGACTATTTTGTCTCAAGTCTTGTCAAAAATAATAGTTCCAAACATATCTTTCTGTACATGGACACATACACACACACACACAAATCTCCTGGGACATCAAATAGCTGAAGCAGAATTACACTGCTGGGCTAAAAACAGCTTTCACTTTCTGCACACCCACATACATATAATCGGTCCTTGTCTGGCTTGGCTTCATGGAAAATGTAGCATGTCCCAGTATCTCAATTTGCCTGTTTAATAGTAGCTGTAGTTTAATCATTATCAACAACTATAGACTTAGTCCTGGAAGCACCATTATGCTCATTTGCAATGCCATTAAAAATACTCCCCTCCCCAACAGCTGAGAAGTTTAAGTGAATGCTAACAGTCAGGTTACTTGTACTTTTCAATAGTGTGTCTCATGCTATTCCTAGGGGCATGGAACTCTGTGAAGGGGTAAGTAAGTGAAGGGTGCATGTGTGTAGGTGTAGGATCAGCTAGGTGGTGCTGACCATATTCCATCTGCTACCTTAATAGCAATACTTTGTCTCTGTTTGAGGCAGCAACTCCTGCTGAATTAGTGGGAGCAGGGAAATATGTGCTATTTGAAACTTCTTGTCAGATACCTCTGTCAGCCTCTGTTATAGCACCCATGCAGGCCTTCATTTCTCTACTCCCTAGCTTGCCTGCTGTAATTTCTGTAGTCTTTCTCTGTTATCCCTTTTGCAAATTCTGTGTCATCAACTACGACCCCCCCAGTTGTCATGTTCAAAGGCAGAGGCTATGTGAAGGCAACATGACAGTATAGATGATCACATCTAAAGGTATTGAGGCTTGTATTGCCAGTAGCTGTTTCCATCTGTAATGAAAATGTTGTGTGAAATGACCGATGCTGTTTAGTATATGAAATTCCTAGAACTGTCTTAATACACTGTAGCAAATAACATTAAGGCTGAGTCATACTTCCAGTTTAAACCCCTTCTTCATTCCTCTTAACTTTCTCCGTGGACTGTCTCAATACAAGGAACCTTAAGGCTAGTTTGATGCTACAGCCACTAGAGATACACAAGTATTATTTAATAGTACCTCTACAGGTACCAAACACCCATCCAGACCAGGAATAAAAAATGTTGTCTTTGTTCTGCCTTTAATTATTTCTTTCTATTGTTAACCCAGTGTTGTTATTCTGTGGATAAAATATAAAGCTATCACTCATTTGCCAAGTAATGCTAAATGTTTATCAATCACACTGATTGATTTAAAATTATCAGTATGTGGTTGATACTATGGGGTTGTTTGGTTTCTTTACATCAAGCTTCATGAAGACAATTCTCAACTGTCACAGCTACTGAAACAGGCAGATTTCATTAACATAGAAACCATGGGTCAACTAGACCCAAGTAAAACTTCTTACATAACCCAGAACCAGTTCCTTATGCTGCCTCAGCTGCATGCATGTGCAAGTTGTTCACTGGCTCAGCAGCTGCAGTCATGCTCTGCACCATTATCCCCAAGCCCTGAAAGATCTCAGGATTCATAGAACCTGTCATCCACAAGTCCTTGAAGGCAATCAAGTTGTATATTGTACCTGCTCTTTCTAACCACGTTTGTTGTGTGAAACAATAAAATTGTTTATAAAGAGATATAATGTATTAAACAAGACTGCTGATCTGTGATTGAATTGTGCTTTCTGGGGTGGCTTTCTTTTATCAGCCTTTGGCTGATAGCAGAAAGGTAGGGAAGGAAATTCAACAACCTATGGAACTTATTTAAATTGCTTCACAGGAACTGGAACAAGTGTTAGACCCTATGCAGTTTGCATACATCCAGCAAGGCAGAAAGAATAATGCAGGCTTTAACCGTGTGTTTCACACTGGCCCTGATTTAGTCACTTAACATCAACACAGATCAGTTTTCCTTAGCCAACATGCAGCACCTTTCTAGAGTAAAGGCAAGGATGATCAATTATTTTGAGAGCAGTCTGAAGATAAAACATCAGAGCTAAGTATCTACTGTAATGATTACACAGTTTTGTGTAAAATGTACCAAAATAGAATTCTAATACCGAAATATGTTTCAAATGCAACACTACATTTCTGGTTTTTCAGAAAGCACTGTGGGAGCTAGGATTGGGACATTAACAGCAGAAAGAACAAAAGGCAATAGGCTTCCCATACCATATAATTCTTCATGGTAAGACAGTCTGACCCTTGCTCTTCTTATTGTTTATGGATTTCTTGGTGTAATTTTCTGTTTGAGAGAGCTTAACTGTGAACTACAATTTGTGGATACTGTGTAATTCTATTACTAGATAGCTGCTACTCCAAAGATATGAGAAGAATGAAAGCATTAAGTCTTAGAATGGCTAATTTTTATCCTTTATTTTAGAGCATATGGCTAAGGAGTAGATCCCTTAAATATAAAAAAACAGAGAAAGCTAAAGTAGTAAATTCTTCCAAGAAACCTGTGTAAACTTCCCGCACAGAATTCATCAGCATGTTAATTCAGAGCTGCCAGGTAAATAGTCTTGCACTGAAAAACCCCAATGATAAAGTGACTTGCTCACTTCAGCCAGAAGCACATTCTTCATGCCATGCTTCTATTGCATACAAATTATTCAGTCTGCTATCCATGACTACTGGGGGCCTATCTGTGCCAGCATAACCAAGACAAATAAAAGTACAAGCGTTGCACACCAATTCTTAACAGTCAATGAAGGTGGCTGAACTTCAAAGGTTCGCAACAGATAAAGGGTTTACATGAAGCTGTTCTAACCAGTCTTTTGTATTACCTCTCTGCTGGTATGTAGGCCTTATGAAGAAAGCATAATAACTTCTATATTGGTGAGGCACCAAGCAAACTAAAACTTAGTCAAACACCACCCCACCCCCCCAAAAAAAACCAACCAAACAAACAAAAACCCACCAAATAAAAAAGTCTTTCCTTCTTAAGG
>JAVJGG010000055.1:556829-569352 GCA_035590195.1 Aviceda cuculoides
ATTAAACTGTTCTTATCTCAACCCACGAGTTTTACTTCTTTTTCCTGATTTCCTCCCCCATCCCACTGGGGGCGGGGGGGAGTGAGTGAGCAGCTGCATGGTGCTTAGTTGCTGGCTGGGGTTAAACCACGACAGACATGGAGGTAGTCACACGGTAAAATCCAAAAAAGCCATTGAAAAAAATTCATCAGGTCTCATCTTCACTGCACTGCCCACAAGATATATGATGATGGTTGGTTGGACAGACCATGCTGTTCCAACACTGGTCACTTCCCAAGCTGCAACTTTTTTTACCCTTCTACTGTCATCCTGTGTTCCTTTGGCCTCTTGTATCTCTCTCCTATTTTTTCTATAATTGTTCAAAGGTCTTTGGGACAGGACTTAACTTTTCATTATATACACAGTAGAGTCTTGAGTCTGATTTGAGCTCTTAAATGCAATGATACAAATTAATAATAATAGCTGCAGAACAGCGGTAATACTCTCCAGTTGTGATGGGCAGGCTAGAAAGATTACTTGATGTTTATAAAGCAATTTGAGGCTTTTGGATGAAAGTCAAGCTAGTAATGCACAGGATTTATTATTCTATTCAGCACTTCAGTATCCAAGGCTAGCATCTATTCTAGTTGAAAAAGATTTTTCATGTATTGTAAAATGGAAACAAAATAAAATCTATACAGTGCATGGCGCTTTATATATAAGGCACAGGCAGCACAGAAACAGAATTCCATTATTGAAATAGATGTTGCTGAAGCTGTTACACACAGTAGGTAGAAGACCAGATTCAATGACCTCTTACTGCTTAATCAAAACTGTTAGTATATAGTTTTACAAAGGCCAAAGAAAATTTCTGGGGTTTGGTTTTTGGGGGTTTTGTTTTGTTTTCCCTTTATCAGATATTTCATCAATTTGTAATAAACCTTTGTAGTTGCTTATGATGTGAATCTCAAGCAGACTTGACCAGCAATGAAATGAAAATAAAATGGATGTATATTTAACAAACAAAACCACAGTTCTTCTGTAATATCTGTGCATTTAACCTCCAGACCATAACCATTCAAAGAGGCTGCACACCCTCTTCCCCATCACAAGTTTCTGCTCATTTCACAGCATCCCCCACTGTGCTACTTAGATACGGGTCCCTAGTAAGTTCTCCCCTCCTCCAGTTCTGCGCTTGCTGAGCGCAAAGGGTAGACGATGTTGTTTTAATGGTGCTAGTTATGTTATATGTCATCTTGCTGTTTCTAGGAATAGACATGCTTAGACATCAATTAACATCTAATTGTGGGAATTAATCTTGTTCTTCTGCCTCAGACACCACAGAGATCAAACCAAGCCCATTTGCAGCTCTATTTTTAATTTAGTGGAATTACAGTTTTTCCATCCAGTGAAAAATAATTAAGGGACATGCTGTCAAGAGAATATACAGTTCAGGGATCAGGATGTTTATGAAGAAATGAGAAAAGCAGGAAGAGAGCATAACTGTTTGTGCCAAAGCAAAAGCATCTTTGTTATTGCAAGTCTTTCCTCTCTTCATGCCTTCTCACCAGTATTTCTCTTCACACCTTCCTGTTTGAGTGATCCTCACAGAGACAGCAAGGATTATGAGTGGCTTGGGAAGGAGCTGAATTTACCACCCTAGTGCACAATCCCTAATTCTCAGGGTTAGCCTGTGCATAGGGACAAAACAAGAACGGAAAGAAGACAGAACAAGGAAGAGAAGGGAAAGGATTTAAAAACGACAACAACAAAAACCCAAGCAAAACATTTTTGCATCACACCCTTAAAGCAGTCACCCATCTTTTTTATTACCTGCTGAAGAGAGAAATTGCAGGCCACAGACAAGGCTTTGTACTGTATTTTGCAACTCTTTGTACTGAATGAAGCCAAGCAGTTTCCAGCAGACAGCTCCCAATCTTAAGATAGCGCCCCAGTTTCCTATGTACTTAAGCAAGGAAGACTTGAGCTTGGTAGGTGAAGTTAAGGTGGAAACAGGGTGGATTATTCAGCAAGAAAAAAAAAATCCTATATGCTAAAAGCAAACCTAAGACAGATGCCAATCAGAAAATTATCTGAGCCTGACCCTCTAAAAGGGCTGTGGGAGATAACTGAGTCATGAGACTACACTCTGGGATTAGGTCACACCACCTTATATTAAACCTAAAGCAGCTGAAGCAAGCATTACGTCCGCTTACAATACAGAGGAGTGACCTATATTTCTTATTGTATGGAAAAGGACTTTGATGGCTCCTCCGGTTTTAGGAAGAACTGAACCACTCCTTCCTCATTCCTAGGTTAAATTGACAAAGTCCTAGGTTAAATTCCAAGGTCAATTGGCATGACCTCTAGCTTCACCCATTTTTACCACTTGTGTCAGTCTAATTATTCTCTTGGCTCCTCAGCACCAGTGGCTAGATCAGAGTTAACCTCAACTGAGGCCATCACCCCTCCCTTTTCTGTCATTTGCCAAATACAGTATGCCTAGTAACGAATACCACTGAACCCCTCCTTTTACTTCCTCCTGCTAAAGAAGTATGTGGAACATTCCCACTTCAATGCCTTTATAACAGCTCAAACTCCCTCCAGAAATGCAGCTTAAGGAAAAGGCGCACGTGTGAAGCTTTCTGGCACCTTTTCTGTAGGTCACTGCCTGTGTGAAGAGTCCATTTGGAATGGATGAACATGAGCCAGTCCTGCACCCATTGAAATTTCAGAATTTACCAAGGAAAAGAAGGTGGTGGAGGAGCACCACCATTCCATCTGCTCTCATAGGCTTTCAAACCCCACTTTCTACTTTTTTAAAAAAGGAATGTTTCCCAGACCTTTGGCAACCAGACCCATCTTTCACACATTGCATTGTAGTCCTAAATGTCACAAGTGTCACTGGAGATTTGCCATGTCACACCTGATTCAAGAAACTTCTGGTTCCTGTAGAAGGGGAAGATGCTCAAAAACAAGACTCGGTTTGGTGACTTTCCTAGGAACAGGTCAAATCTACACATGCTTATGTGTGAGTGAAAGGCAGAGACAGGCTGCTTGTAGCAATTTGCAGTAAGAAGGCAAGAAAGCCAAACCCATTTATTCAATGCACATCATTAGTTACTTAATTTACATTCCTACCAAGCAGCAATAAATATCCTTCTGCTGCTTCCCATTCCCCTCCCCTCAGCCTTTCCATTAGGAGCTCACCTGGAGGCAAGGAAGGAGTGGGAGAGGAGGGAAACAGAGAACCTAATTCCATAAACCAATTCCCAGCTCTCAAAATACTGATACATAATTCCACCAATACATGTCAACCTTGACTTAAAACCTCTGTGCCCCCTGCAGTCCTTACTCATTGCTGACAGTAGAGCTCCACACTACTAACACCATATCTCAAGAACAATTCGACTTGCTTGCCACTTCTCCTACTACCTTATTCCTGGCATTTTCCCCTGTCGCTCCTAATTGCATCCCCCCAAATCACTCCTCACCAACAATCCATACCATTATGATCCAGTACTTTTCTGAAGCAAAAGAAAGTAATGTGATAAGTGAGAGAGCTGAAAGAATCCATTCCATACTGTTTCATCCTATCCTACAGTAAATATACTTTCTTTAGGAATTACAATAAAACAGGAACATAAGGAAAAAGTGAACCCTTCCCAGAACAAAGGTCTTAATTCTGTGTCCACGTGAAACCCCCACAAAACTCATAAAGCAAAGACCATTCTAACCGAATGGCAATAACCTCATTTGCAAATTATGCAGAATTTTCTGGTGAGAAAAAGCACTTGCTATCACCTTGGAAATATATCCTATAGCACAGAAAAAAAAGAAAATACAAAATTAAAATTCTCAGATAAAGTCAGTAACCTTAATGTAAACCCTAAGCACAGAAACAGTACTTTAAATAGTAAGCCATGCACAAACAAAAATATTCTCACATTCAGAGATCTCTTTTCTTTCTTCGCAGACCTCAAAGGCACAGGCAGGGACACCCTAATCCAGAAACAATCAGCTTCCTTCTTCAGAGTAACAGATACATAGCTGAACTCAATTGTAACAAAGGTACAGTTAAAGTGGTGCAAACATGAGAAAAGAATTCAAATTGCTAAACAGAACAGTGGTTTGGGGAAGGTGCCGGAGACATTGAAGTAATGCTAAAGCATGCCAGCACTTTACACAGTATTTGTAAATAACAGCCAAGATTTTACTGAGTAGGAAAAAAGGGTGTTTAGATGAAAGACTGCAGTATCCCATTTCTGACTTAAGTTGCAAAGCAACCCAAAATGTGACTTACATTCCTACCTCAGTTTCCCATTTATGTAATGATGATACTAATATTGAGACACCTTTTAAAAATATTTTACTATCTTTGTTTGACGAATGCAACATTAAAGTTTATTCATGCTAGTCACTTCTATCATACTCATTACCTCTACTTGAAGCTTTATTAGACACCAAAACGGCTTCATAAATTTCAATTACCTAGTACAAATCATTATTATTATTTTATTAACTCTAGAGTAATTGCCTGTTGTGCATACAATTACAAAATTAATATATGTAAATCCCACTTTAGAAGTTCTTTCTGTACCTTTTATCTGCATACCTAGCACATGTGTGTGCTTACATTTTTTTAAAGATAATGAAAAAAAATCTCCATCCTGACATTTTCACTGTTTTTTTTCACTGTGTTTCAGCTTACACATACTGGCATGATTTAGACATTAATTTTTTTTTTTTTGTGATATTGCTTACTCCTAAAGCAGCCACTTGTGTCACTGAAAAAAAAAAATCTTCTTACCCTTTAGATGTATGCAGAAATATTTGTATTTACAGGAAGACCTGAAAACGAGGATTACATAATTATTTCTTTAATTTTTTTTAACAAAGAGAACAAAGACAGCCAGCTAATTGGGTTTTAGGCACAACTAACATATCAAGATCCCAAATTACTAATCAACAGCTTTCACTCAGCTGTTGCCTATTGATAGCAATGGTCTGCTTTTATAGAACACCTAAAGATTTAAAACGTGCACCTGAGAGAAGGTAGATTCTGTTTTGGGCATTACTCCAAGGACCATTAATAACTGGTAAAATAACTGTGTGTTCCCTGAGGCAGGGATCAGAACCCTGGACTCCCAGGTGATTGAAGTACTTCACATGGGAATTGAATTTCCTTTTCCCATGTATTATTTTCTGCATGATGACACAGCTTCAGTAACACAAGTAGCAAGTACTCTGCCTCTCTCCCAGTAAGTTACAGGCTTAGAGTAATTCTGGGAGTACAGAGATGCAACTTTGAAAGTTGTGAGGTTGCAAAGAAAACAATCTCTTACTTTCTGCCACAGTTTCTCTGGCAAGGTGTTATATACCGAGGTGACACCTCCATCTCTTCTCCTACAATGAGGATAATTTAAGGAAAACATCTCTTTGTAGGCATCTCTAAAGAACTCCAGGCAATATCCCAAGTGTTTCCAAATGAAACTCAAGAGAGGATGGATGATAAACCCTTCCACTCAGAATTTCCTACTGGTTAGCTCTGTCCTGTGTTCAAAACACTGTTCTGGAATTCATTCTGATATACCTAGCTTTTTGTATACCTCATCTGAGGTGTGCAAGTGGGATTTGATACAGGTTTCAGATTCAAATCCAGGAATGGATGATTAAAAAATAAAGCCTTCTGGTATTTCAAGTGCCATACTTCATTGTGCTGAATTGGGTTTGGTATCTAGCTCTTAGAAACTGATGTAATGAAGCTGTACTTACTCGTCTTCCTCAAAATTAACAAGCATCTGAAGGTAAGCACAGCAAGTGGTTTTAAAAAAAAATAGAACTCAGTGTGGGTGGGTGTGTGTGCAAAACTAAACTGATGCAAAGCAGAAAACACCTGTAATATTGGAGTAAAAGAAGAGATTTCAGGTAAGACTATAGTAGTTTTACCTACAGGAGGGTGAGCAGGTCCTGTACAGACCCACATTCTTCCATGGATCATGGCACAGAGAAGTGAATACCACCTCAGAAGCCATGACACATGACAGCCCCCAAGAATTAGATGGGAAATTATGAAACCATGATTGGAAAAGCAAGGAAAACAACAGATAAATACTGAACGAATCACAGGGCATCTCTTGTAAATAAACATAACGACGATGGAATTACTGTCAAATCAAATTACACAATTACAGATTGTAAACTGTAGCTCCAAAGCAGCCTGACTGATTACTCAAAACGAAACGAGAAGCAGGAGGAGGACACCTCCAGCATATTAAGCAGCTCCTCACCCGACAGCTGTGGCTCCAGCCGCACGTCCAGGCCCAGGAGCGGGTCTGGGATGAACCACCTCGGAGGCAACTTCATTTACAGCGCGACTCTAGCGCTCTGTTACGCGCTACTTTTAGGTCTTGTTTCTCCCCAGCGTGCTGCAGGCCGTGGCTATGGGTGCGATTATCCGGTGGGGAAAGCATTGGCAGGGATGGCGGGTTAAGCAACGACCATAGGCCACCACAGCGACCGATTGCGGTACGCCTGCCTGCTACTGTCGTGGTGGAGCTGCTTAGGCTAAAAAAAAAAAAAGAGAGAGAGAGAGAGAAAGCCGCTCGTTTAACCAACAGAGCTAAAGCAAGGCAGAAAGCAGCCCCGGCGTCACCTCCGCAGCCTGGCGGCCCCGCCTTACCTCAGCCGCGGAGCCGGCAGTCTCCGGCTCCCTCTGCCGGGGCCGCACCAGCGGCAGCGCCGCTGAAATCGCCGCCGCTGTCCCCGGCTCCGCAGCTGCAGCCCCCTCGGTGGGCGGCCCCCCAGCCCCGTCCCGGGTGCGGCTCGAGCCCTTGGGCGACCGTTACCCGGCCGTTGGGGCCGCCTCGAGCTGCGCCCGCGGGCCTGTGGGTGGCCGAGGGGGAAAGAGGGGCTGTGCCGGGGGCCTTCGGGCGCCAGGAGCCCCTCTGAGGGGGCAGCGGCCTTAGGGCGTCTGCCGGGGCAGGTGGAAACGACCGGGTTGCGGCCGCTGGAGGAGGTGCAGACCCTGGAGCCGTGGGCGGGGGGTTGGAAATGCTGCGGGAGAGGGGCCGGACCCCTCCTTCGGAGCCCAGAAGAGGGAGCGCTGCTCCGGGCGGGGCTGGGGCACGGCCTGAGGGAGGGTCAGCGCTGCCCGGGAGCGGGGTTGCTTCGGGTAGCAGCCCTGCGGTGACAGCGGGACACCGGGCGTTTCTGGGCAGGGACCCAGCTCTGCTGTGAAACTGCGGGAGGGCGGGAGATCGCTTCTCCGGGGAATACCCTTCGGTCTGCCCGGCCGTGGCCTTGTGAAGGTGCTCTCAGAGGTGCTGCTGCGTTATGTCTTTCTCCCTGGGACAGATAAACTGCCTTTCTTGTAAAAAGTAATCTCATTTTAAATTTGAATGGCCTCCTTCAATAGAATAAGTTGGGTTTTATCGTTTATTCTGTCTACAAAACACACCAGATTTGTTGCTAGAGATAAAGCTATAGCAAAGGACAATGTTTAACAATGATATCAAAGGGTTTCTCACAAAGCGATGCTCGCTATACACTTTACGTTATTAATACCAAGGAGAGAAATAGATGGCCTCGGTAGATCATCCATCTCCAGAGGGAAAAGGACTTTCCACTTTCCACAGCAGTTTTTTATGTAAAATTTCATCTGGCACCCAAGAAGTCCCAATCAGTTCTTTCAGCTATGTTTCACTAAGGATCCTAGAACAAAATAGTAAACCCTTAAATACATGATTGCATTAAGCTCACAATGTCAACCTTAGTATGTCACTGTTGTCCATCTGGCTGGATATGTAGAGATCAGAAAGCATTAAATAGTTTGTAGGTTGTTTTCCCTTCACTCTTTGCTTGCCCAGCAATTTGGCAGCATTTGCTTGGGATACCCTGCAACAAATTACATGAAAGAAGCAAAACCAAATATTGCCTCAGCTTCCATAACAGTGTGAAGTTCATACTATAGCTCAGCTTAATCTTCCTTTGAGGCCTTGGCCGAACAAGCTGTTATTTAACTCACCTGCTTTTATTTTTTAATAAAATTGTCTCTAAAAATGTATGAGGTGCATCGGAGGGGACAAGGCATACAAGGACAGAAAGTGCACTGTCAGCCAAATAAGAAGCTAAATGCAATAAATAAGTAATGAGAGGAAGCAGAAGGCCTGAAAGATGGGCCCATAAAGAAGTGGGAATGCCCAAGAGAGCAGTCTCATAGAAGAGCTAACACTACAGCTTTGCTCCCAGACAGCCACCCAGCATGGAGGACATGGAAATCTACCACTGCTCAGGGCAGATGCAGTAAGACTCCAAACACAAGCACAGGCACTTCCAGGGCTAAAAATATTAACGCTTTACATGGAAGTAGTCAGACAGATGCTAATTGCAGGTCACAAGGGAAAGGAGAATCAGTTCCTACTTGCAATGATGAGCTCCTCTGTGTGACTGTCCTAGAGGGATCAGAGAGCCTGCTGTTGCAGTTCACTGAAAATCTATGGCATTGCTTAGTAACGACTGAAGCCAATTCAGGGAAATCTGGAATTGTCCCCTCTTCTTCCCCCAAGATGAGAAGGGCAGCACTCATCTTTCCCTAATGCCGCGTGTCCAGCAAGTCAGAGATGCTACGCAGGATTTCTAAACCTTTACGGAATAGGCAATAAGTAACATGCCCAGGCTGCTTGCTTGTTCATAAGAAGAATTAAAGTGAAGATGGGAGTGGAGGGAAGGACACAACTGTGACCTGCTACTACTGATACATACAGAAGCACATGCGGAAAAATGCCAACATCCATTTGTTTGAAAGTGACACTGTCATGAAACTGCTAAATCCCAGCTGATGCCGTTATTCCCAAGCGTTTCATTGATTTGTTACATCATCAAAAACATTATTAACTGCCCAGATCGCTGTGTGCCCTTGTCTTCGCATTTCTCCATTTAAATGGGGGAGATATTTTCACATAGAGGAGCTGTAAATTTAAGCACTATTTGATTTTCAGAGGTGCTGAGATTTCTTAACTGCTGGTGAAATAAATTGGAGGGGTATTTGCTCAGCACTGCTGAAAATTAGGTGGTTTTGTTCAGGTAGTGCATCAATTTGAAAATAAAAGCCTAGATTACACACCCAGGTTGAAGATTTTGACCATTATTTTTATCAAGCATCAGTCTAAGGCCAAGTGCTAGATCCCTGTGGCACATGGAAAAAAATCCTCATTTTGTTCTTCACAAATATTAAGAGCAGCAATTTTGACTCAGCTTTTCTTTCTCAGTAGCACATGGTGCTCTGGAGATTAATGGGCCTGCTCTATTATGTTAATACTTAGATGCTCATTAACAGAGTTGTCCCCTTTGGGGGGGGGGGGCAGGGCTGAGGATTGATAGCTAAAATTTCTAACACTGGTTGTGGAAAGCCCTTTTCTCTGTTCCTTAAGAGGGGAAAACATATAAAAGTATTTGTTTTACCATGAAAATGCAAAAGGGCCTGTGGTACATTAATTCTTCATATGGAAAATATAGAAACAGGTTGCAGGTTTAAATAATTTACTTAGAAGAGGTAACATCATCTCTTTTATCTAAAACTCATTCATTTTTCAAATACAGATGTTTCTGAGGAACAGACTGCTGCTGGCTCCTGAATAATTTGTAGTGGGTGTGGGTTTACCAGCTCAGTGGAAACCCCAGGTGATAAGCCAGCCCCTAATGCCAACTCATCCCACCACAGCAGTATCAGGTGAACAGCAGGGTGAGGGAGAAGAAAGGCCCCATGAGTCAAGACTTCTATAGTAAAATGCACAGGTGAAACCCAATATACTATCCCCTAAAGCAGCCTAAATCCTTACTGTGATACCTTTATGAATTTATTCTTGAACCTTCTGGAATTGATATTATTATTCCTGGACTCCCATCTATCAGGATTTCTGGCATACAGTTTCGCACTGCAGTTATTGGGTGAATAGCAAGTTTTGCTGTGCTTTAGTCATCCTGCTTTCTGGGGTTAAGCTCCATATAAGAGGAACACCTCCCAGACCTTTTCTCGCTACATAGTACAGTATTGTTGAATCTGATAATTATGATTAATACTATGCAGAGGGTTATGAATGCAACAATGCTAAATAGAAAACAAGAAAATAAAATATTTGAAATGCACCAAAACCATTCAAAATACTTCACAACAGCAGAAAAATGGGAGACTGTCTCTTGACATGCAGTCCCATCTTTCAGAAATCTCCATCCAAATATCAATGTTGGAAGCTTTTCTTTGACAAGAATTTGCTGTAGTTAGAGTCTGAATCAGAAAACAAAATCTCCTGCTGCTTTCAACACCTTTCCCAACAAGAAAGAGCACTACAAGCATAACAGTAATGTGTATTTTTTAAGCCATTGCTGTCATGTTAGGAAAAGCAGCCTTGGAAACGCCAGCACCTCAAGCCTCCCACCATGTTGGTAACAGCATTAGTGAAGAAATTGGCAGAAGAGGAGTGTCTTAATCTCCACTGAGTGGTATTGGGGTGTAACCACTCACAAAGGTCTTTTTACCATGCAAGGTCTACTAATAAGGAATTAGATCAGTGTCTTTCATCACTCACTACAGAATGGCCTTTTTAAAAGAAAAGTGTAGAAAAATAATTGCTTTCTAAATTCCACATTACAAGACCATCTGACAGATCGCAGCTGACAGGGAATGTGGCTGGTTTGACCTAACTTACACATCGAGGAGCAAAGAGCATTCTGCACTTGGGATGTATAGTTAAATCATGCTTATACTATTTGCTAATGATTAGTTTGTGAGAGCTGATCATATTACAAACTAGCCATTTTCCAACAGCTATATGACCTCATGGAACAAGCCCATATCAATCTGTTTTTAAATTGCAAACATTACAGCGCCAAACAGTGATGGCTATGAGTACAGTCCCTCTGCTAAAATTTCTTCACCCAAAATACTCAATGAGTAGCTCTGGGTGTGAGAACCACTTATAGAAACTGTTATCTGTTCAGAAACAACATTCAAACTCAGTGGGTAAATAATTTGTTGCAGATAGCTTGGGTAGATTGACAGTGACAGGCTGGCCATACACTCGCTGTGCTCCTCAGTGCCCACAAAAAACACTTCTAAGGGTACATGCTGCAGATCAGCATAAAGGACAAGCAGAACATCAAGCATCTTCTTTATGGAAAAAGTGAACGTGGTACTTTTGTCAGCTGCTTCCAGTAGATGACATGAAGCTGTGGGCAGGAAATAGGAAGCTCTAACAGAACAAAGCTTTTCTAAAGGGCAAGTCAAGCAAGTGTTCTCTAAAATTTCTAAAAGAACAAGCACATGTTTTGCAGGCAAATCTGCTGTCCAGCTGGATCTGTTTACCACCTGCCTTATCTCAGAGGCGCAGCTGAAATAATAACAGGGATTTTGATGCTGGTGAGTTGCTTAAATATGGCTCATTAAAACTCAGCGTGACTTGGGAATGTGAAGTGTTTGCTGTAAGACACAGTAATGTCAGTATCAGGGACTGACCTGTGAGAATGCCCTCACTGCTGGCCATAAGCTGGCCAACAATGAGGGCTGTGTGCTTGAGGAGAGTGGAATATGACTTGGTTTCACTTTGAGGAAGGGGCTTGAGAAGGGTACAGGAAAAAGGAGAATACTTATAAATCTGAGAAGCTGCAGATGGACAGCCTAGTGTACATCTATATCAGTGTCACTGTCACATTAGATGGTGGCCAAGACAAGATTTACTCTTCCAGAGCTTTTACAAGGGGCTGAAGCTTTCAGGCAGGCTGGAGAGAAAACTGCTATGGGACTGGGTAGGACATGGGGCTTTTCTAATTAAAGAAACATTATTAGTCTATTGCTTACTGTACTTCGTAACCTTGGTGATTTGAAATCTGTTTCGTGCTGACCATACCTGGCTATGATCCCAGTGCACAGGACCTTGCTGTGAAGGCAGCTGGCTACCCAGAAGGGATGATTAGTGACTACCCCCCAACACCCTCACCCAGAAAATGAAAATAATTTCTTCATCTGACCTCTGCAGAAAACCTGAAGCCTCCAGCAGTCTTGGCAGCAAGATGAAGCAGGTACTGCTCAGTAGGAGTCTTGCCACCAGTATATCTGGTCCAATCCTGTCAGCCCTCAGAGCACACTTGGCTTTTGCACCCTCCAAGGTAGACTCATACTTTTCTTCCAGCTCCTGAATCATCTTTTTGTCATCACAAACATCACAGAGTAAATGGGTATTCACTGAAGTTGGGGACTTTTAACCACAACTTTTGTATTAAAATTCATTCTGAATCCTTATCCACAAAGGTGAAATGCTGGACTCATATTGTTTATTGCTTCACATTAAGTAAAACAATTGATTCTTCATGGAAGGGAAGTACTGGCAGAGAGGTATCAATCAAAATCCTAGTCTCCAACCCACAACTGTGTTAGCATGTGGGAACCAGAACAATATGTCAATAGAATCAATGTGTGTTGGAGTTTCAGAAACTCTTCTGGTTTTTTTTCTGTTAAAGGAATTTTTCCCCATACGGGTTGCTAGGGGGA
>JAVJGG010000055.1:569452-584160 GCA_035590195.1 Aviceda cuculoides
GGGGGGTTGCATCTGCCATTCCAGGGGGGGGGCTCCTGCCTTCCTTGGCAGACACCTGTCTTTCAAACCAAGACAATGTGCCTTTACCCTTCATTATATAGTAATAAAGAAGAATTTCCAGATCTGTATCTGACTTGCTCTTCTCCCTTTTGTCTCTCTGAAGTAGGGCAACAGAACATACACACACACTGAGTTACCCAAATCCAGTATTTAAGACAGCAAAAAACTGATTAGAAAACTATGCTCTGCCAGCTCTCCAGAGATCTTATAACAGTTTGTAATTGCTAATTCAGCCTCAGAAACCCCAGTGAGATAGGCGGGAGCTATTATCATTTTTAAATATGAGGAAACTGAGACAGAGTGAAAGGCTATGACTCGTGGAGTATTGCTTCAGAAGACATCTTAGAAACGTGGAATTGCTGCATCAGAGCAGACTGGTTCAAGAAGGCTCAGCCCCCACTCTCACTGAACTCTAGAACAGTATGCCTGCTTAGCTTAATGGTGTTGGTCACACATTGGCAGTTGCCACCACCAGATAAATCACAGGAAGGTATAAAATCCTAGGGCATAAAACCCCGTCATTCCCAGGGCATACACTAATCACTTTTATTAAAAACACTGAGTCCCTCTTGCTTAATTGCTGCATATACCTTATGTTATTAGCTGTTGTAAAGCAGTAATTAGCTGTAAAGCAGCCAAGCTTTAACAGGCCAGAGAAGGGTGCCTTCTTCCTACAGCTTGCTTTATGTCATCTTATGGCACCCTCCTGAAAGATAACTGTGAGGGTCCTTTAGATGGAGAAGCTAGAGCTCAGCTATCCAGGTTTCTAGACAAATGCTGTATTTTTTTTTTTAAATCAGAGGCACCATCACAACCACAACATTTTAGTGAATTTATGACTGCAGTCCTCAGTGCTGAACCCAAAGCTATTTCTGTGAGTTAGCCATCTATCCTCGGTGACTTCTAGATGAGGCCCTACACCTGTTATGTCCGGTTCCTGTTACATCACTCTGGGCATTATAATTCTGAATATCCTTTGAAAGGTAAAATGAAGTCTTCCAGTGCCTTTTTGTGTTCCCAGGATTGGACAGACATTGGAAAAGGAGGCTGGCTTTGCTTTTGTTTCCTGCAACTGTAATGTTGAACTGAAGTGCCTGAAGTTGGACACCTAAAAGTCTTTTGCGCTAGCTCATCCTGAGTCCAAAGGAGGAAAGAAAATTGTACTCTACATTCAGGCTCTGTGAAACTGGAGATTATTCATTCCTAGTCCTTTATTTGGGAAAAAAACCCCACACTTCTAACTTCAGCTTCTGTGTTTTTCCAAGAACATGTAGAATTTGAAATCCATAATATTTCAGATTGTTTGCTTTATCTGAGAGCTACTTGTTTTAACTCATCACCCACTAAAATCTTCTTTAGATCCTTTCTCTAGGATGTACCAAAAGGATGAAAAAATTAATTCTGGGGGGAGGGATGCTGGTGTTCAGTTTTCCTTTACCAATTAGAGAATCAGGATAGTCTGTTAGTGCTGCTGTAGTGAAAATACAGCTCTCTTTCAAAGCCTTTAGAATTACAGAGCAGCTGATTTTAGTGGTTGGTTAAATATTCATTTTAATGGAATTTTCCTTCTTCCTTCATTAGCCAAGAAAGGGAATGTTTCAGATTACTGCTGCCCCCCCCCCATTTTTCTGTGTTCTCCCAGGGCGGTGAATGTATCTAGGAGGCAATTGAAACCTGCTTTGGTTCTCTCTAAATATTTGAGTACCTGGGATTCCCTTCAAGGGTTTTTCATTTAGCTGCCTCTCCTTCTGCTTATACATTTCAGTTGATCTAAGAAGTTCATCCTATTTTTCCACTGAAAATACTGATAGTCATGTATCTGATTTACCATGACAGTGTAGAAGACAAGCACTTTTCCATGCTCAGCTCAAGATACTTTTACAATCCACCTTCTTCTCCTGCACCTCCATTTTATAGTCATCCTAGTCTTGCAGAGCTGTAATTTGCAGAAATTAATGCCATGGACGTTACTATACAATTCCCTCTCTATTTTCTGGGATTGGATTATTCAAATTGTCATTTATCTCTAAAATAGCTACCGAGGTAGTTGGCTCTGATACACCTTATATTATAGCTTAGATACCGTGGTGGAGAACATGGACATACCACTTAGAGACTTGGAAATCACAGAGCTGTTCTGTGCTGCATAGAGCCCCAACTATAAACCTTGTCAGATTCAAAGCGTCTCAGTGCCGGCACCACACTGGCAGGACCAGGTGGTCTGTCAGGAATAGTGTGCAGGCACAATTTTCAGAGCCACAAGAAGTAAGACGGAGTACAGCTGTGCACAGCAGCTCTGCAGAAGCTAGATCTGAGCTAATGCCATGCAGAACCACTGCTTCCGCACCTGCAGCTCCATGCTCCCGGTTCCAGGACTTATTTGTTCAAGCCATGATGTAGCCGCAGACCTAGATCCGGGCTAGCACTGCGCTGGATTAATGAATCCTCTCTCTGGAAGACTGGGAACGCTAGTGTGACTGCAAGAGCCAACCTCGCTCTGATAAGGCCAGATAATAAGCTTGACTGAACTCAGACCTGTACTGGACACAGATAGTGGATATTGTGCTCTCGGGTGCACCCAGTAGTACTTGTACAGGCCTCTCATCTCACAAGTTTCCCCATTACCTTTGATTTGATGGAGATTTTACTATAGGATCTCTCTTCTGTCTCTTATCTGGTAGTATTAATGTATATGGGAAGAAGATCAAATATGGCAGCTGAGATCTGCAAATTTGCCAAACAGTGCAACTGCAGCAGCTCAGTACACATTTTCATTCTTAGCTGAATGCATTTTCCAATAAATTCTAAAGATGAAAAATTACCCAGATATGACTTTATCAAACACAGCTTCATTCTTTGCTCGTTTGTTGCCTCTGATGCTTTACTTATTCACGCACAGATAAGATGGACAGATTCAACCTGGAGTAGCACGTCTTACATTTCCAAGAGGCTAGGGAGTGACCAGGCAGAGTGCCAAGACTGAGGATGCTACTGGAGAGGCCACCTGACACAGATAAAAATGGACTGGTTTCTCTAGCAGGGGTGCTAAATTAATTAACTGCAGTCTGTAATACATTTGATATGCTTTGGGCCTTTCATGTTCAGGAAAAACAATGCTTTGGAAGGAAATAACAGTGAATAATCTTTTGAACTAGATGATTATGACTACTATTTCTCCACTTCTAGCTCTGCTCCCAAGTCCTTGGCTGTCCTTTTTGCCCGATTTGTGTGTGTGATTTCCTTCGAACTAATTTAATAGAAAGCATATTTGCATGCACATTTTGTTTCACTTCAGTTTCTCCAAAACTAAGCTGCTTTGGGATTTTGGGCTTCCTGTATTTGCTAAAAAGCAAAAGCTACAGCTTCTCAGTTTTCTCTTTGTTTTGGCTGAGATAAAAAATCTGGGATTCTGAGCAACTTTGCTTTTTGAGGTTCCACTTTTTGAAAGAACCAGAAATTAAGTTGGTTTTGTTCAGGGAAATTCTATTGTCTGTTCTCCTTTTTAATGCCTCTTCCATCTCTTTCTTAAGGATGGGTGCTGCCCTTTTTGTTTATTCTAGTTCTCCACATCTCTTTTTTTCCTCCTGTTCTTCCTCACTTCCCCCTCTAACTTTTCATATGTTCTTTCTTTCCAGCTTCTCTCCACTGTGGAGTAGAAACTCCTGTTCTCCTCAGTCCTGCAGGGTTTTTCACTTGCCATGCTTTGCACGAAAAGCCTTCCACCTTTAGAGTAGAAAAGTATACCTTGGTGTCAGCCATAGTATTTGAATATAGCTTTGGCTTTTGAGTGTTATGCTTCAATTTGACTATCCTCTGCACTGCCTCCTATTTCTGTGTGTCATTCTCCGGTATCGTCCTAACTTCCTGGGCGAGCCACGAGGAGGACACAGTCACGTTTATTCAGAAGTCGCACTTGAGACGTGAAGTCAACTTCATGGTTTGCTGAGGCTTAGAGGAAGTTTTGAGGTGGTTATTAGCCGATTAATAATCACAGGAGAATGAATACTCTCCCTAGCCAAATCACTGTCCTGCCAGTAGCATGTGACAGGCTGAGAAACCCATCTGAATGCAAAGGTATGTACTCAGATTCATCAAACAGGGCATTTCAGGGGTGGGGGTTTAAAATTATGTTTTGGAAAATAAAATTTACATCAATAAAATGTGAGCTTTAAACTTTCCATCTGTAGCCAAAGTACAGTCATACAAGATCTCCTACCTGACCGCAGGGAGCAGTCTACTAGTCAGAAATGCAAATTTATTTTTAGTTTCACTCTTGAATCTATCAGATGAGGCATAGCTTTACCACTTTTGAGCTTGTATCCTACAGAGAATTTAAACTGTCCTACAGCTATGGATCATAAATCCCTGCCCTGACATTGTAGTGAGGGATACTTGTTTGCTGTTTCCGTGCTACAACCATGAGAGAGTGCTTTCTCTTGATCAGAGTACACAAAATGGATTCCTACAGATCTCAAGCTAGCTGATGGGTTAGTTAGCCTCTTTCTCTCATCAAAAGAAGAGTGTAGCATGAATAGAAAGAGGCCAAGAACATGGAGAACAGTGCAATTATTTCAGGTTAATATTTTTACCAGCTGTTAATCATGCCAGCAGTTTCCTCCCATTCTGCTTCATGCACCGGGCCTCCTCATTTCCTTTAATCATGAATTAGTGCATTTGTCAAGCAAAAAGATTCTCACAGAGTCCAAGGCTCTTCTGAATCTAGTGACTGTCAGCCCTGACAGCCTTTCAGCTAAGTTTATTGGGTATGTTTTAGCAACTCCATCCACAGTAAAACAGTTTGTCACCAAGCTGAAATACCATATTGATCCTTGCTGGTTATATTGTGGGATAGCCGCTTTCCTGACACATATCAGTGCCAAAGGGAGACTTGCACCAAATACACTCCATAAAATGATTGCCCAAAAGAGCAGTAGCAAGGACCAGGAAGGAGGATACAAAAATGTGCAGAGCTTAGAATTTATTCATCTAAGATACCCTGTTTCATTTGATGGTTTCTCCTCCCTCTCAGCAGTTTTTTCCCTTAACATAGATGTTCCTTACCACCTGCATAAATTGTAAATCTGACATCCCAGATTGAATTTAGTTGTGCTGTTTAGTGGAAGCACACCAGGCTGAGTGTATATACAGACTTCTGTAAATGTTTTGATTTTTTTCCTTAGTGAAGCCATAAGTCTTGTTTGGTAATCTAAATCCTGCTAAAGGGAAACTTAGACAAAACAGTAATTGAAGCACAGATGTACAATAGTGAAATATGAAAGACAACTGTTACAATCTCTTTTGCCTCTAGGTATGAATGAAAAAACCCCCAGCACCCCAAGTTAAGTTTCTTATGTTGTTGGATAGTTGCAGCAAATCTTGAGTAAAGGCCACCCCAGGATGGAGTATACTAGCTGCTTTCTCAAGATTTAAAACAGCAATGAAACCAGGATACAATGTTTTCTACTAAGAGAGACCACCGTTCCATGGTTTCCTTTTTCATGTAACAGACATCTGGGAAAGTTCCTTTAAAACCATAATTCAGTCTCTGTTATATAAAAATCAACTTCTTTTTTTAATTTGCTGGCACAGACTTAAATGCTTTGCCACAGACCTGTCTATTGTTTTGCTACCTTACCTATTATTTTGTGTTTGAAATTACATTACGAGTTCCTTGAGACAGAAATCCTGTAACATATTTTGCATCGTAGAGGTGTTCAGAATACACTAAGGTGACTTAAAATACATATAAAAAAAGAAGAAAACATAACACGGCAGTGATTCTGAATTTTGCGGGCCTTCATTAACGCACATCTCTACCAGTTTTTACTTCTCATACAAAGGATTCTGGTTTAGATTGGAATTAAAGACTGCAGGTGGGCAAACCATGAGCAAAGACTATAAGCATAAGGTTTTTACAATATTTTAGTTATAGGGTTGTGTTAGTAGGCTGTCAGCCATATAAGTAAAGACAAATCTCTCCACCCAGCTAACTGATCAGAAGAGGGTTTTCACCACAGACATGACTTAAGAACTGAAGTCGGTAGCTCAGGAAGCTTTTCATAGTGTTTCTGGAGTATTTAAAGATCCCTTTGTCTTGTGAAAATACTAGCTCTTTGGGAAAGAGGTTGCCATAAAGCCATGCATGTTCCACTGTTTCTGTCTTTCTCAGACACCTAATTTTGCCATTGCTGGGACACTGATACTTCCTTCTGATTTTACACAGAGTTTTATTCCAAGCACTTTCTGTAATTCTACATTTTAGAAACTAATGTTGATTCAGCCATAGAGTTTAATGTTACACTCTTAACTCACTATGACTATCTAACCTAGCTAGGCACAGGCAGTGCTCATTTCTATGGTACCTGAGTGCCCAGGCAGAAAATCCCACAACAGTTTTCATCGAGAATAAATAGAGTAAACCAGACAATTGTGCAGTTATGAGTTCAAAAGTCTCTCTCAAATGTGCCTAGAATCCACACTGGCTGTGCCACTCTGTTGATTGCTTTTGCCAGAGTTCATTTTTTGGGTGACATGGGACAGCAAGAAGCAGAAAGAATTTCTAAGAAATCACTGCCTTCTCAGTCTCTGGGCAGTGACAAAAGCAGCACAAACTGACCTTATCTATCACAGATGAACGCTCCCCATAAATACAAACAATACAGGAAAGCAGCTGATATTGCAACTTCTTTGGTAAAACTCTGTGATTTAGCGTGTAATACACTGGCCCTTACTGTGTGACTTTAATACAGAACTGCAGGATTTACAGTGGTTCACACTGTGCGAGAACATTGCCAAACACTGTGATTTGTGCGAGGCAGAACTGGAAGAGTAGAAACTGCGTGTAAATATAATATATTGTCTTTGCTTGGTTTAGCTACTTTGTTAGAGCTTTGATATGTATTTGCCAGTTAGCTGAGAGACTTGGGGAGCTGGATCAAAGAAAGCTCTTGTGTGTGCGCATATGCATTTTCTCATACATACATGTGCATATATACACACATCTGTAGCCTTATTTATCTAGAAAAGTGGATGAAGAGTTAGGCTCATACAGCAGCAGTTGTATGACCAATATTTATAATCAGTTGATTATTCTCAGAAAAAACTCTGAAGGGTTTTTTTTAAATTGTTTTTTATTACTCTACTATTCCTATTTTTGTTATCTTAATGCTACTGTGTATCTGATGCTTTAGAGGTTTGAAGTACTAATAGAGTATAGGCAATAACTATAAATACTGCATATGCCACAGACCTTAGAGTATACCTTTTCCTGATTTACAGCCTTTGGGTACCCACCATCTGCCTGATTTTGACTAACAGGAGGAGGCAGAAAAGAAGAAGAGTGGGTTTGGGGGTTGAGGGGCAGAACATGACAGTCATTTATGTATTTCCTGTTTTGAAACCACATGGAAGATAATCCGAAGGCAGTAAAGGTAATAAATTTCTCACATTAATATTGTTTGTTACCATTAATTCACCTTTGTTGATGACACACATACACTGTACCTCTCAAAAATCACAGTGACATCTTTCACAGTGTTGCTTTCCAACATCTGATGTCATTGTAATAAGACATTATATGAAACTCCTTTATTGCTATGGCTAAGAACAGAAAAATCTAGAAGATGTCTGAATGATAAACATTTAATCCAATCAACCATACTATGCTGTGCTGTGACATGTCTACTAGGAACTGGAAAAAGCAGCATCTACTTTGGTTTGTTGAGGCTTTTTTTCAGCTGTGGTCTGAATTGGTTCTTCTTCAGCACTGGAAACCATTCCACAGGAGCAGTGTGCTGCTCCTGTCCCCAAAAGTCCCACCTAGTTTCCATTTCTTTGGACTCTGTTTTAGGTTTTGTTGTTAGCATGACTTTCTGGCTTCACTCACTCCTGTTGCCCTCTGCAAGATGAAATTTAAGCAGGCCAACACACTTGTTCTCTCCCACTAGAATCACTACATCACTACCATGGACATTCCCCCAGTAAGATGCTGTAAAAAGGCCTGGTCTTTAGGGAAAGATAAATGAGACAGCAGGACAAGTACTTTATTATGAACAATATGTTTTAAGTTGCCTTTTTTTTTCTTTTATTAAAAATCTTCTGAGCACCCAGATTTGACTTGGCCGTATCATTAAGAAACTCCTATTTTCATGTTGCACGGGTGGAACTACTTTACTGCAATAGCTCAGCAAAGATCCTTGAGCATATAGCATGTTGTAAATTTGCTGTAATGGATCACTTTAGGGGAAGGGGACATCTCTTTACTGTGATTCCCCAAGTTTTGCTGTGCAAATAAGGCATAGTCAGCTGCAGGTGGTAGGAAGTCAAAGCTGCCTGCTTGCAATAGCTCCCAACTCTGAACAGTACTGTTCAATATATGATGCTTTCTGTTCACTCTTTGCTGTTTCTACAGCTTTTAGTATTCAGATATTCAATTAACACAGAGCCCCTGATGCATTTCTAACTAGGGAGGATAATTAGATGAACCAGGCACACAACGATGTTCCACTGAGGGTAGTCTCTGTGGCAAACCTTTGAAAAGCAAAATATCAGCTCCCACTGGAATACACAAAGAAGCAGCAACCATATAGGCATTATGATGTTGCATATATCAGAGAAGTTAAGAAAAATGTATCTCAGGATAAGTCAACATATGGCAGGCATCAGCAAGACTTAGATGTTCTCAGCTTGTGGTCTGTGTTCCTTACACAGGTCACAGAAAAAATGCTAATGCCAGGAAAAAAAAAAAAAAGATCAAAGTCTGCACATGAGTTAAAAGCAGCTCAACACATAGGCAGAGCAAGTAATCCATGGAACAAATTAAGCAGCGTAATACTTTGCAAGCTGGCGCTTCTAACACCTGATTGCAGCCACAGGGGTACAGACACCTCACTTTCCCCAGCCTGCAGTCTGGTCTTCTGACCACCAGTATTTGCATCATGAAGTAAAGAGTATTCAGACCTCATATTGCAGGACAATCAGTCGTCCCATGAAGGAACAACTAGAATTTCTCTTGCCCAAATCTTATACCATGCTGATCACCACGGTTTCTGAAAATGCACTTTAAACAAAAATTAAACTGTTGGTTTCCTCCCCCTCCTACCCTGCATCTCTTAGGAACTGCTTCCTGACTCTTTATCTTCTGTCCAGCACCACTCAACAGGTCACGTATGTTTTAGAGAATGCTGCCTTTCAATTGAAGCATCAGACACCAGTCCCTGACAACAGCAATATAACTGATTTGACAGAGCAACAGATGAGTGACAACATCTATGCTAGGAATAGTTTCCTTTCTTGCTGGAGGCAGTTCATACATTCACAGACTGGTCAAATTTGTTTTGTGATGCACTGGTCTTTCAGTGAAAGTGAATTAGCAGTTTCCAAGGTAATTCCCCCATTTCCCTGCCAACAGCTCTGACAGGAGCCCCTGGGGAAATAACCATTAAGCAAACATCTGTGTAATTCCTACCTGTCAGCATCTCAACAGCTTCAGAAGTGGGGGCTGACATGAAGGACCTGCCAGCTTTACCAGAGCCCAAATTCTGAGGCAGCTGATATTAGCAGAAACTCTGACTCGACAGTGATAAAGACCCAGAGACACACTGAATTGTACAAAGTAAAAAATTGCTGTTTTCCTAAATGTATTATGTTCACCTTGACACAATATATGTCAATTTTTACAACAAAAATCTCCCTTGAGAACTTGCTGCAGGATTAGTATTGTCATCTGTCTCATCTGTCTGGTGATGATACATTGTATTGTCATCTTGTCAAAATGATTAAGTGAGCTAAAAAGCTAAAATTTTAGCACTTTCATGATAAATAAAATGCATAAAGGGTTCTCTTTTTTTGTTGGCATCTGCTATGTTTTTGTAATTTGGCTCTGAAGGACGGAAAAGGAAAAACACGGTGGGGAGAAAGACAGGTAAGGAAAACCATTAATCTTGAGAAAAACAAGGCTGCAATCTGCCCATCAACCTTAAGATTAAAATCACTCAAAAAACAATATGCAATTTTATTTTCACTTAAGAGGAAAATGATAAAGCAACTTGCTACTTCACATTCTCAGAAGTAAAATCTACACAATAGCTGTTATCTAATTGTTTCTACAATATTTTCAGGGGAACAGAATATGTTAGTATCTTCCTTGCCATAAAATGGACCAGCTGACACTTCCGAACTACATCTGAAATACACCTTTGCATAGCACCTAGCAGAGAATATTGTCTTCAGTTAGACTGCTAGTGAAATTGATCTTATGTCACCCTCAATATTTATTAAAAACAGGGAGGTATTGCAAATGACATTTGTGATGGAGCCTGTACTGTAGTTATCTTGATACAAACTTGCAATCAGCTAAAAACATTTGATATTTTGAATTTCGATATTACACAAGCATCTCAACTGAATAAAAGTAAATCATTAAATTTGATGTAGGACTGCTACAGACAACAGTGGGGTATTCTCTATGGCATCTTAGATTTATGTGCCTACTGCTATGTCTTGCCTGTGACAGCATGGTTCATTTGGCCTGCCTGCTACTGCAATCAGCAGACAGAATTAGAGATCATATTCAATAAACATAATATAGTTATCTACCAACTTCAGTGCTCAGCCTACTTCCCACTGACTACATAGCGAGCCACGATTTGGCAGCCTTGGAAAGCAGATGATCTAAACTATTTTGTCATCTCCTGATCTTAGAAACTGTTATAGACACCAACCTTACTTCTATGTCAGTTGGTTGATGTGACCCTGAATATTCATGTTTCATCAGCTCCTTTCTGTCTTATCTCCTTCCCACAGATAAAAAAACCTTGCAACCATTACAAAAGCATCTCCTTGACTATGGATCACGATAGCCTAAAGTGAAGTGCCAGGTCTTTTCATGAGCTCCTTCATATACATAGGCCTGGCCAAAGGATCATTTGCTGAAGATGACTAATAAGCCTTCTTCCTCTTTCCTTATCCCACTGAGAGAATATCTGAAATGTGTAATAGTTAAGCTTAGAAATCATTGTTTTTAAGTTATTGGGACAGTCATTTCCCTAAACAGCTACCACTGGGAGCTGTTCAGAGTTAATGCTTGGAAACCAAGAAAGGAAATGCCCCGGAGTATTAGTAAACTTGCAGCTTGTTTCTGAGGTTGCCATTATTAACAAGGACATGAAGGGAGTAACAGCATCCTCTTTGAGCAGATGTTTTAATCACCCTAGCCATGTACTGGAACCCCCAAATGTTGGCCCATTGCCCAAACAGATTATGTGCAAGTGCTAGAGACAGCCGAAGTTCTTAGACACACCATCAGTCAAACCTGAATCTGGCAAATGCCAGAACATTACAGGATTTCTTGCTGTAAGTCATGGGTCCTTGTCTAGTTTGAAACAAAAAGAAAGATCAGTTTAATGGGCAATTCAGCTCTCATAAAATATGCAGGATAATGTATGTATGCTTATACTATTGCTCCCAATTCCAGAAAAATGGAAAGAATACTGGAGCTTGCTGGCTGTTCTAATCAGGGGCTAATATAAAACCATAATTGTGCCAAAACTTACCTCAGTTAGTTTTTAAGACTTTGAAATTACCAACCCTGTATTCCGTGTTCTCTGCCCAAATACTTCTACAGCTCTGCAGTTGGGAATGATGCTTTTGACAAGGGAGCTACCTGTATTTCCTTCCATTTAAATAAACCTTTTCACCAGTCCTATACGAGAATATGGACAAAGAAAATGTTTGCATAGTAATGACATACTTTATTTCCCTTTCAGTAGACTGAACTCAAGAGTTGGAGAACAGAACTGTCACTGGTAGAAAGTCCTCCATGCTGGACCTACAACAGCACAAAGAAGATGAAAGCTGCTGGGAGCAGGACAAGAAAGCAGTACCACTAAACATACGGGAAAGAGTTAAGTGCATATATCAATGGGAAAGCTGTTGACTAGGAATATTTGTATACCCCTACTGTTATCTCCTGTATTTTTGCTGAAAAATGCATTTCCTCTAACAGCCTCAATTGCAAAGGCAGTATTTTTTTATCTTCCTAGTAGGTTTTAACCTAGAGAATACTATGACAGCATCAAAAGCATTGGTAATTCCTTTCCTCATTCCATTCACTTCCAAGGGTAGCTGTTTCCATCTGATATTATCATTAATAACCAGAGAAATCAAAATATAACTATAGTGTAAGCTTATATATTGGCAGCAAACTTCTACTGATGCTATATAGCTTAGAACATGGCTAAAAGAGCATCATGACATATATTCCATTTATATTAATAAAACTCCATTTATCTGTTTATTAATAGTAAAACTATTAGCTTAAAATACGTCTATAAAAGAAAGCGTCACCTCCATTACGTGATGCTGAAGTCTGAACAGTGCAAGCAGCAATAAAAACACTATGGCAGCACCTTAGCCAAAATAGCTTTTCACCTAGCAGTTGATAACAGAATGTGGTATGTTATGTCAGAATTAAAACAACAAGGATATTTGTGTAGTGGTCTACCACAGAGCACACAGCATAAAGAACACCTGTCAGAAATACATCTTTGTACCACATTCTCATTTCTTAAAATACACATCGCACATATTCACTTCATTAGACTGTTAGAAAGCAAGACCTTTTGAGATCCTTATAGTGGTATCAGTTTAATACATCGCAATGATGGATTGATAGTAAATTGCTGTGTTAAACAGAATGAACTTGCAGGACTGCACCGGGGAGCCTCAGGTGTGCCATAAGCAAATTTCTAATATTCTTACCATACCCCTCATTGATATATTCAAGTACATTTGTTTGTGCATGATCTCCCCATACATGTTGTGCCTAATGAAATCATGAAATCAGGCTGCAAAATGGCTATTTATAAAAAATAAATACCTCTAAATAGAGCTCAGATTTGGTCTTATGCAGTCTCCAAGGCAAGGACAATTAGGAATAATTCTTGCTAGAATCACTTTTACTTTTGTATGAATTTCAAGCAGCAATCCTGGAATCTGCAACAAAGCTTACTACCTCAGCATACAACATTCCACACTTTCAAAACTCACAAACTCTCCGAATCAAACTAGGGATCTCTCTTTAGTGAAGCGTGTGCATGAACACAGCTGATTTGCTTGTAGTCATTTTTGTACCTCGGGTATGCAGAAATATGTGCAAGTATGCATGACCTACAGGCAAAGAAGTCTTTATGTTAAATAGGCACAGCTGTGTCTCAACCTACATTGCTGCCCTGTGCATCAGCTCCAGGCAGTAGGTCACACAATTTGAGAATAACTGAGGCACAAGGCAGCAGCTAAGGGTAGACAGGGGAGCAGACAGGCTGGAGAGCAGTTAGCTCTCCATGAGGATGACCAAATGCCTTGGCTATTCCATAGCTGTGTTCCCCTGGTTGGGGGGCAGGTTAATGACCCGCATGCAGCACATGCAAGCCCTGAGCCTGCAGCTCCCGTCTTCCAAAAACCACACCACAAGCAGTAGTAAAGGACTATGAATGAAACTGGGGACACACAAGCAAGTCTCAGGTAAAAGCATATGTATGACCCGACATATCTGAAAATGTAAAAGCTATTCCACAGTGCACAGAAGCATTGGTTTCCTCCGCAATAAACACACAATGGGAAAACTCAGGATGGCTTTTGTAGAGGAAATAATTACCTCACACATACATTTGGTGCCTTGAAGAAGTCAATGAGCACAAGGATACCAGCGATCTAGCTGGTATATTATATTTAGGTTTCCAAAAAGCTTTTGATAAGGTTCTTCACAGAATCTCACTCTGCCTATGGGCTACCATTAGACAGGACACCAGAGCAGGAAGACTGTATCGCTCATCAAAGGCTCCATGAAACTAAGCTGTCATAGGATATAGAATGTCCTCTCATAAAAAAATAACTGTTCAAATGATAGGAAACCAAATATACCTTTTATATTCTAAAAATACCTCCTCCTTTCAATTTGATTTTATCCCAGAGATGGTGATATTTCAGTGTTAAGCAATACCACCATTTCCCTTATACACATGCTGTGTATCTTCACATTCGAAAAACAGAGGGAGATGTTTGATCAAACAGAGCTACAGAGGCAAGCGTTTCCACAAACACATCGATAACAACCAGCCCCTGTCTTCGCTGCAAGCCAGAAGGGAACCTATGCAGCAGTCAGACTGTTTGTTGCTGAGGGGAGTGAAGATTTGTGAATATTTCAGTTTCTCCAAGTCACACAGTCTTAAAGAAAAAAGCTTAACAATTTAAACTTCAACCTTCAAATGTAACATCTTAAAAAGGAGACAATAAAGAACAGTCATTCATAAATGGGACTAAAGCTGGCACTGCACAGACCAGACACATGCAACTTCCCAATGACTCAGCTGCATTAAGGGATATTTTCGTGATGCATCCACTCTTACTAAATGGGATGCTTTTTTTTCTATACACCTTGGTTCTTACAGTTTTGAGACAAAAACCACATACTTTTCCAGCTATAGAAGGTCAGCATATTACTGGGGGAGAAAAAAGAAAAGAGCACAGAAATACAGAGACTCAAGTAAGATCTTCGAAGATTATTTCTTTTTTTGCCTGTCCTGGTTTCAGCTGGGATAGAGTTAATTGTCTTCCTAGTAGCTGGTAGGGTGCTGTGTTTTGAGTTCAGT
>JAVJGG010000055.1:584260-607395 GCA_035590195.1 Aviceda cuculoides
CATTATTACTGTTGTCATTTTATTAGTCTTATCATTATCGTTATTAGTTTCTTCTTTTCTGTTCTATTAAACTGTTCCTATCTCAACCCACGAGTTTTCCTTCTTTTCCTGATTTCCTCCCCCATCCCACTGGGGTTGGGGTTAAACCAGCTATAAGGCAACCATTGCCTACTTTCTAGGAGATTTAAATTGCTTAGCACAGCCTATGAGGATATTTAAGTAGCAGTTAATAGAGAGTAAATTACAAAATGAGGAAGAAAGAAAAATGTTCTGTTTATGTGCATTTTGCTCCATATAGTGAAGATAAAATGATTGATTTGATACGTATCTGGTCTTTCCAACTCAACCTCAAAATGATGTGTCACAGTGTTTTAAGCTTCCTTTGCCACTGCTCATTAACAAGTAAGTCCATCACTTAGAATTAGAAACAACTTTGAAATGATTCTTCAGGCTGTAGCATCCAAACTGATAGCAGTCTGCTACTGTTTTTGGAAAGGTAGCTGTATTTCAAACTTCAGTCTGCACTCTCTTCATGAACCCCACCTGTTGATGATGATTTTACAAGCCTAAGCACAAAGATAAACTGGACCCTTACCAAAGCAAGGAGAAAGAATATTTCTTCTCAGCTTTGCTCTCATCCAACTTTTTTTTCTCCCCTCTATGCTTTGTAAGTGTATTTTTTCTTTTAGTACAATATATCCAACACTTGCTACGAATTGCATTATCTTGAATGCAATCAAAATTTTGCCTGAGGGCTGCAACAGAAACTTCCCAAAGCCCTCAAGAGGCCTCCGATTTGCCAAGATAGAGCAAAAAGCATTTACCTTCTTTTTAACTTGGACATGTGGCCTGGGAATGCAATTGGCTTCAGCACGTGCTACTTCTCATTGACTGGATTATACAACTTTCTGGCTTCCATTCAGCCTGTACTCTATTAGGCAAACACCATTTCAAAAGTAAGGCTTCCTCACATCAGTATTCCCTCATGTTAGAAGTGTCACAATTTAGTAACTGAGGTGGGTGGCAGCTTATGCTCCAAAATCCACACATCCATTTTTTTAAAACAAACAGCAGGATCTGACACTTGAAAATCCCATTTTTACTCTCAAAATCTAATAACAACTGTCAAACTTATTAACTATTGTATGGCTAATCAACACACAAAAGTAATTACGTCTAATTATATTATGGCATTGTATGGTTTGCTGTGGTACCTCAAATTATATTATGGCATTGTATGGTTTGCTGTGGTACCTCAGCTTGATCTCACAACTTGGTATTGTACTTGATGTTTTGAGTTTGACCTTTCTGCTTTTTAGGTAACAAAGGTTATATACATTTATGAAAGGAATAGCATGACACACCTACAACTGCTGAAAAGATTACATGGTAGAGGAATGTATTGTTGCTACTTGAGAACAGTCACTGCTTTAGGGCATGGAGTTCTGAAATCCAGGCAAAGCTTACAAAAATTCTGTTCAATATGTGAGGCTGATAAGCCAGGTAGATACAGGCCTAATATTAATGAATCAAACACTCAGTGCTCCCACCTTTCATGGTAGTCCAAAGGAAATAAAGAGCTAAATACCTCTGAAAATTCAAGTGATTTTTTGTTTGTTTGAAAACAGATTCCCAAGTCTCAAAATATTTGCTCCCTTTTTCATGAAATACTCATTCATACACTTCTTCCAGAAAGTACTGACACATCCTGGTAGCAACATCCAGCAGCTGTTTTTCTCAACATTCACAGCAGCTTCATGGATGCCCACTGGCCTGAAAGTCACTGTGAAAATCACCAGTGTTTTTTATGTTGATATTAAACTTGTGCCATTATGAGTTAATACATCAAGGATAATGATATTAATTTCCTTGCCATGCTGGGAAATCAATCCAGTTCTGCCAAAACACTTCTTTACACATGCAGTATAGGAACAGCACCAGACAGGCTCTGCCGTTATTTTAACAAAACTACAGACAAGCAGTTAAACGCAAAAGATCACTTTATTTGTCAAATCACACCCCTCTCATTCTTGAAAAGGTGCATTTCTAATTGTCACTATTTTAAATATATTCTATATTTTCCTGTGAAGTTAAATACTTTAAAGAAAAATCCCCAAAGAAATAAATACAAAGCACAACAGTTTCACTTTATGATTTACTTTGAGCATTGTCTGGTCCTGCATCCACTCTGGTGAGTTTTGCTGCTCTTTGAAACTCTTAAAAAAGAAATCCAGAGCCACCCTTCCTTGCTCTCCAGAACCCTTTGCTTATCAGCTGTTAATGCAAACTGCTAATGTAGTGCTAGAGCATGCACAGAATAACTTACAGCTGTTTAATAATTCTATAACTTTCATTACAAATACACACATTGTTACTAAGGATATAATTGTGATGCTGCTTCTTCTAGATGCTCATAGAAAATTTCACACTACGAAATGCTTGTTTGATGATGTGCACATCTGCTGGTGAAAAGGAAATCAGTACTAACAAGGTTTGCCCGGTTGTTCAATGGATAACTTACAAAACCAGACAATTCCCAAAGTTATTGATTGGATCACTGCATCACAATCTGCAACCATCATTTTACCTGAAACCTAATTAGCCCAAATGGTTGGCAATGTGTATCCATTGCGGTATAAAATGTTACCAATGCCATCAGAACATGCCATGTGGGGTTTATTCTCATATGATGAGCACACTCCAATGCAATAGCACAGCTCCTGCTAACAGCCAGGAATGGAGGTCTGATGACACAACTGTTATGATGGTTGTCACAGTAGAACAGAGGTGAAAGTCGTCCAGTGCAGACAATATCATGTTCCTTCAAAGAGCTGAGATCAGAAAGCTGAAGCACTCCCCATATCAGAAGCTGTGCTCCTGAAAAGTTTTTCTTGAAAGAGGTATCAGTATGAGCCTGAATGGGTGTGGCTGTGAATTCACCCCAGTTATGCATCTCACTCGAGACAGTATTCCTGAAAATGCAGTCAGGGTCTGGGCAGGCTGATTTTGCTACATATACATGCACTTAAAGAACATTCGAAGACTATGATAAACTCTGAAAACTTCAGCTGAAACTCGTACCTGTTCACAACAAGGTCTGAGGTAGTTTAGAACCACTCAATGTCTAGGAAATATGAGAAAGAAGGAAAAGGATTTAATGCACAAAACTTTCAAGATACAATGATAATTGCTACAGAGAAGGCGACTGTCACCATACAGTTTTAAACTACTGTCTGTCAGAAAAGAGAAGCAATGACAGAAATGAGTGAAAAAGTTCATTAAAAGCTGAACTACTGCTTAGGCTGGCTCCTTACATTTAATTTATGATCTTTGAAGGAACAACATTAACATTCACTTCAGAAAGCAAGCCAATAGTAATAATGAAATTGAGCAAAGCAGAAAGGAAAGAAAATTTTACAAGATACTCAACAAGGTTAATAGGCATGGGCACTGAATTGTGAAGTAATGTTACACTTCTCAAAATGAGTCCATGTGCTCAGTGTGATGTTTGAATCTCCAGGCAGCTGAAATACCTTCATACAGCAATGTTGAAAAGTTACAAATTCTTTCGAGGTTCACTTCCAATGATGCAGTTTATTTATACAACGACACTTATGTACAACTAACACACTGAGCAATGCACAACTAACAAATTGAGTGCATATCTGGTGCATCATGGTGAGAGAGAAATATTTAAATTTATATTTAAACTTAACTTCGATAAGCCTGCACAAAGCCCGACCTACTACTAAAGTCAACAGAAAGCCTCTTACTGATTTTTCTCTTCAGGCTAACAAACAGATTATAGAAGTACAAGCTTCAAAAGGGCTACTTTTCCCCATATCCATAGAGAGCCAAATTTAAATTTTGCTCACTAGCACTTAGACAGCCTAGTGGTAGTTGCCTTTAAAGTCTGATGTGAATGAATGGGGACAAGAATATAAAATATTCAGCGTATGACAAGGAGGTAAAAATAAATTCTTAAAAATCCTTAATATATCACAATTTGGAGGAAAGTTCCAGGGAATGCCACAGCAACAGTGACATGATGCTAGGTAGGGAGGAAGTAGTAACAAGCAGACTGGGGGAAGCATGTATGAAAAAGCAAAAGCTGTGAAGACTGCAGACAAACAGAACTAGCTCAGACCACAAGAATTGTATCTTCATGTTGCCCTTCCCATAAAAAGTACTAAAGCCTTGCTCCCTATGTTCTCCTCTTTTTTTTTTCAGTGCTCACATTCAGATGATAGATTCCTTAACAAAATTCCCTCAATTAAAAAAAACCAAGGCCATGTAAAAAAACATCTTTGCAAATAGTCACTTGAACTTGAGTAACACATACGTTTTTTCTTAGCTATATATAGCTTCTTTCATCTTATGCACAGATGCACACCTCTAAGTCCATACCAGTCTTTCCCCCAAAATGCTCCTTGCAACTTCATTTCTTGCTGTAAGTCGTATGTTTCTCCTGTAATCATCAAAGTCCCATGAACTTTGTATTATTGCATAAAGACATTTACTCAAAGTGTTATACCTCTCAAAATGAATAAGTGACAGAATTCCTGAAATAGATCCAGATCATGCAACACTGTCATGGTTTAACTCCAGCCAGCAACTAAGCACCATACAGCCCTCGTTATTAAAAAAAGCATAAACAAACTTACAGAATGACCCAAATGGGATCATGGCCTGTAGAAAGCAGAAGAAACCTGCCCCTGTTCTCCAGCAATGAACCTGCTGTGGTTGTTTCAAAAGCTGTTTCTCAGCATCACAAATATCTATGAGAAAATCCCATGAAGAATTCTACTATCTTTTAGCAGCTGAAAATACCTAAAAAACCCAACAGACAGCTACAGCAGATGCCAAAAAACTCAGTTCTGTGGCCTGACCATGCTTCAAAAGCACAATCTATAATTTTTGCATAAAGACAAAAACTTCATAACATCTATTGTTAAACACATTTATTGGATTCTAGGTATTAACCATAAATCACCTAGCAACTAGAGCTCAGGAGTAGAGAGACAACAGATAGGTGAGACAGACCAAAAATGATACTAAGGAAATGAGTGATTTCTGGTAGGTGTGCAAGTTCCCTGCTTCCTCTACAGAAAGAAACTGTGACAACTACTATTCACTGGGATTACATGGCACATAAGTTTTAGGTGCACAAACGCTCATCTGAACAGTAATACTGACCAACTTACTTGATATTTCAGGAGTCACCTGGTACTTTTTGGACACAGCATTTGCTGTAAAAGACCATACAGGTCAGTTTTGTAGATCCTTCAAGACTACGTGATATAGACTGAGGTTGTTGACGTATATCTGCCAGTTTTCAGGAATCACTGGATAATTCTGAAAATCATGAGAAACTACGTTACCTTCTTTTAACTGAGGGATGAGTATCTGCACAAAGATAATAGAAGTGCCAAGATGATAAATACGAAAGAGGTGAGTTGAAGTACTAATGAGGAAAAGTACTTACATTGCACCAACAGTGCAGCTCTCCACTGTTGGTGCAATGTAAATCACACTGGAGAGGCATGTTTACACTCGTGCTGGGTAAAGTTACCACTCAGATTTTTAGCCAAAGTAATCTGAACTTCAATTCCCATGACATTTATGTAACGAATCAATTATAATTTTTTTTCAGAACACTGAGTTGTATTATTCTATTAGGCTGGCAAGAATGGGAAAAGAAGTAATTCTCTAGTGCCCGGTTGGGTGATGTCATCTAATGCAAAGAGTGTGCGGAGCCGATTCTTCACTTCCTTCCACCATTTGTAATTACCATAGTAATTAAACACATACAATGTTATAAAACTGGTATGTAGTTGTACCAGCAGTCAGTCTATCGGTAAATGACAGATATCTGCAGTTTCCTCACATTATACTACAGTTTTTGATTTGGGCTTTCTTTACCTAAGAAAAGTTGCAGGGTGACGTTAAAGCTATTTTTCTAGTAAGCATTTTCAAAATCCAACACAGACCCAGATTCTGTTGTGGAATATGGGTGTGACTTTGACGTTACCTCAGCCGAAGGTTTGCAATGAAAGCTTGTGAAGGGCGAAAGAAAAGTCTGCAGGGTTTTTCTGAGCAGTTAACGGAAGTCATATGAAGACTCACTCTGTAAACACTGCAAGCCATAGCATACAAGGTAGCTAGGAGGAATACAGGTGTGTTCTTTGGACTGCGCCCCTGTCTTTGAGATGAGCATTTAACTTGCTCTATTTTATACACCTCACTGCAGTCAAATTGTCAATACTTAACAACTGGGCAAAAACCAGTTTTGGACCTGCTCCCCCATACCTTGTTTAGACATTTGCACTTTTGAAGCAACCATAAAATAGAGTCAGCATCCTGCCATACCACAATGGTAGCATTTCACACCTGCTTGCACAGATTTTATTTATTTATTTATTTTTGGAGCTTTAGAATCTGTTCTAAATTCAAGCTAAAAAATTAGCTACTAGCTCAATTTAACATATATATATATATATATATATATGAATATTTAGGTACTCCTAAAACTAGACCTAGGACTTTTATTTCTGTATCCTGAACAAAGCTTTGTGGAGCTTATATATACATATGAGTTAACTAGTACAAGTGACAACAACAACAATCAGTTCAGAGAGAGAAATAAGGATTCTAACCTAAATACACCACTAACTGAAAGAGGAGGATGGGAACCAGGCCTCAAACATCCTCTGGGATCTACAAATTATTATTTCTGAAGCATGGTTTAGTCCTCTGGCAACTGATATAATGACATACAAGCCTAAAAGTTTACTCTTAAATACATTAACCCTTAACTGGCTCCAATTATTTGCTGACTACTCCAGCCACAACAACAAAATTATCAATGCATTCACTTGTCTATTTGACAGTATATTAACACTTGTCAAAATAGAAGCCAATTAATACTTCCATAGAGAAATGCAATGTATAGCATGCCTACTTTCTGTGAAATCACATCTAGGTTCTAATTCCTTATTGAGTGTCTCTGACTGAGCATCACTGTATAACCAGAACTACTAACACACAATAATCAGTCAAGAATGGCATTAACATTGTTTTCTAATTTTTGAACTGACTCTAGATGTACAAAACATTCCTGAATAATGAGTAGATGCTCACATGCATTTGGTTGGAAAACTTGATTTACTTAGAGTGGAACAATTTTTTTCTCTCTTTCATGGAAACCAACTCTCATCAAGTCAGACACTAAACTGAAAATTCTCTAATTTAATATTATCATTAGTAAAGATGAAGATGCATTCAGTTCATTTGCAATGCTGAAAAGAACTGAGCTCTTTCATGAGTTGTCACAATAAGCAAGAAAAACTGATTTTCATGGGGAAAAAAGAAAGAAATGGAGCTCTAAAGGAAGGAAACTGCAATGAAGAACAGTTTATTCTCCAACAAAATTGGTGATTCCTCCCGTGTATTGTCTTTTACATTAGACTGGGATTAACTTCTCTCATTGTAATTCCATTTAACATGCCATTTGAACTTGTTTTAGAGCTGTTTGGCAATGGCTTGAAAACAGCTGCACAATTTTTGCTCACTTCAGAAATTAAAACTGATTTAGCTGGGAAAATTAAGGAGTTGATATTTGGGTGTACATTTCTGTGAATAACAATCTTTTAAATGAACTTGGCATAAGTTAATTAAATAAAAGAGACTTTAGAAAGAGCTTTGTTGAGCTTCATATGAGTCAAGTCTAAGTCTAAATTTAGCCTACGGAAGAAAACCTGAGAAAATGAGGCCTCCGGAATTTAAAGATACTGAAGTACTGAATAAAAAGAAGGCTCAATAGTGACAATATAGTTAGTTCCATTATGTAGAAATCTAACAACAGGTCTATTTTATAGTTTCTGACAAGTAAGCAATGAATACCTGGTCAGTTCTGCTCTACCCCTGTTGCAAATAAAATATGACTAAAGTGACAGCATAGTTCTAAAGAATTATAGTATTTCATCACTCTGATAAGCCCTGATATTAAGCCATAACAGCACAACTTACTTCCACTGAAAGGCAAAAAAAAGAAAAAAGAACAAAGAAAAATAAGATTTCAGAGGAATATACAAGAACTACATCTGAAATTTGGAGTCAATAAATACAGACAATAATTAGAAAGAATGAGAACATTCACACCAAACCACAAATCAGTTCTGTGAGGTATCTTCCTTTGTCACTAGTAATACACTGATGACACAATGTTTAAGACAGAGATCTATACTAGGGAATACAGATATTAGGGGTGTTTGTTGGTGGCTGATGTTAGAAGACCAAGCAGATTTCAGGTCCCTTAAACATTTCAACATTATTTCTTTGTATAAAAAAGTAAAGGATTCCTACTAGAAAATGTGAAGTTGTGGCAGGGCTTGTCTTAAAAGCCAGGGAGCTCTGTGATCACATTGGACTCACCTCAGTGACAGGTTCTAAGAGCAACTCTAACAGAAGAAAATAAAGACTGTGAGAAAGGCCATGTGTGACTGAGAATCAGTCTAATACTAAAAATTTCTATTTGCCTGTATGAAGGGACCATGTAAAGTTGTTTTTTGTTTTGATTGATTTTTGCGGGTGGGGTACTGAAGGGTCTATAGGACCTGATAATTTTTGCTTTAGGAACCTCACGGATCTGTTCATTCAGATTTCTGGCAGAGAGCATAGTTCATGGGAAATAAACAGACATTTCTGTTCAACAGTGAGTCATAGGACAAAACCAAAAAGACTTGCAGTAGGTTATAGCCTACAAGACTTATTTGTATCATAAAAATTAACTGTGCATATCGAAGATTACAAACTGAAAATCCTGTTCTTTCTCTGAGAGCCTAGACTCAGAACAGCTGGCACAAAAATATATTTTTTTAAACATTTCTCTACAATGGTGACTACTAAAGAGTAACAGCTAGGAAGTTATGTCCTTTGCTTATCCAGAGCTTGAGAAAAGCAAACTTGTTTGATCAAACTGCAAAGAAACACCACCACTGACATGGAAGGACTTCTCTACCAAAGACAAGACATGCTCCATGCATCTCAGTAGTTCCAGCATGGATTTCAACTAGAATAGAAAAGTTTTCTGGTTTTACTTTTCAAAGCGGGGGAAATCCAACTTTTTGGACCTGTACTTAAATAAGAGAGTTGTGTCTCCAGCAGCTGGTCTCAATTCTTTCATGCTCCAAAGGCTGCTAAGTGAGAAGGTAATCAGCACCCCAGACTAGGTGCTTGCCAGCACGAGCAGTATCCTGCCTCAGAATTCCAGCCTGCCTGAGGCAGCTGTGGGACATATTATAAGATATATATAACACAATGGGCATGCATCTCCACTGACAGACATTCATCAGTCAGAAGACAGCAGTGGGAAGGGAGAGGGCTGTATGCAAATGTCCGAACTCAACTGCAGTCTGGCAATGAAAAATATTATAATATTATTGAGAAAGCCTAATCAATTTTATTTGAAACAAAAAAAAAAAAAAGGAAGCTTTTCTCCTTCGAAGTTTCTACTGATTCATTGCTACCACTTGTTATATTTCTTCCTGTTTTTAGCACAACCAGTATGCAACAGGGAAATTCTTTCAAATTAAGTAGTGTGATAAATGAACATACTAGTTGCTGTGTTGATATAACTCATTTTATCACTATGGTTATGCAAAGGAAAGCCATATTTATCCTACACTAGCTTGTTTTTCTTCTGACAAGGCTATTTGTCAACACAGGAAATTCCAAATTCATAAAACTGGATAGCTGACATCTCCAATACAATATACTTTGTGAGGAGTAACAACCCTCCTAATCAATTTTGCCAATTACATCAGTGTTTGCCTTAATACAAAATCACTTTATCCCATACTGAAAGACCAACATAGAGCTCTTCCTAAAAGTCATGCAGATTGGGAGGGTAAGAGACTGCATTGTCATCATCGTGGAAACACTTAGAATAAGCAAAGTAGCAGGTAACGTAACCGAGAGAGACAGAGATGAATAAAAAATTCTGTGATTGTAAAGTAAGAGCCAGATCTTTTACAGTGCAGTGTAAAAGCATCATATTTTATGAAGATTATGGAAAAAGTTTATGCACACACAGCCTTTGAATTTTTAGGTCCAGACTGTAAAATATTTTTTCTTGGGGAAAAAAAAAATAAAAGTATCTGCAAATTCTTCTTTTGTATTCTGAACAACTGCTTGTCAGAGACCAGATGCAGTTCCACTTTTCTAAACCAAACATTTTTTATGATCTGTTGCAAGTTTTCTTACAAATACAAGTAAAATTTAAGTAATCATCTTCAGGAGTGAAAAATATGTTTTTCTTCAAGATGGATGCTTCATTCAGGAATTTCCTTTTTGAGTGTAAGAAATGAAAATTTGGTACTTTGAAAAGTCAACTAAGGTCAAGATTAATATAGCATCTACTAATTAGTTTGTTGACACCATAAGGTTTTTCTTGTCATTCCACTGATGAATGAGGGAATTTGCACCTCAGCAGGTAAACATGTTTGATACTTCCTTAATCTACTGCACAGCACTTGCTACACCCAAAAATAAGAGACAAAGTGGAATACAGATTCAAAACAATTTAGAAAACAGATTACTAGTTACAAAGGAATATGAATGAAGAATAACTTTTAAAAATAATATATATTCTGGACTGATGTGTTCCATAAACATTTTCTTTGCTAATGGAAGCCTTCAGGGAACAAATACTTATTTCATGTGTGTTCCATTCTGCCTGAGTAATTTTAGATTTCCACAGTAGCTCTGCCTTTTATTTCCTTCTGTTCTCCTTGCCTTGGTTAGATTAGAGAGGTAGGGTGTTAATGGGGTACTTGATGAAGATTGAAGACCTATTTTCTCCCTTCTCGGAGATCAGCCTGATTTGAACAAATTGAAGAGAGTGAAGCAGTCTCTTCATGTCCTTGGGAAAAGCCTTTTCCATTTCAGCATTTCCAGCTTTCAGACATGGTCCCCTTTGTTCACAGAGAAAAAGAAAGAAAAGGTGCCAGCACAAGAAGATTCCGAATAATTTCATATAATGTCAGGGGGGCTACAAAAGCTCCCTTTCCATCTCCTTTACGGTTGGTGAGCACGTGAACGCGAGGTGGATCCAGGAGGGGAATGCAGGGAATTAGTGCTTGCAGCTCGAACAGGGCGAGAAATAAGCTGTTGTCCACCAATCCCCACCTCTGTTGTTGCCACTTCCTTACTACTCTCATCCTTGTGGGTACTGTTTTGTGCTGGGCACTCAAAATGCACACAGTGAAACACCTGGAGAGAACAAAAAATGAAGATAAAGAAAACACTTAAATGCTGGCAAAAGCATGATCAAAGTAAGATGAAGACTATATGGAAGTATGCAGGCCAGATCAATGCCAAGGTACTTAGTCAAATTAGAATGTTTCACCATGAGGTCAAAAACATCTATCCATGGGCCATATAAACATTATAAAGTGAAACAGGTGGAGCAAAAGAAGGCCTTCAAATTATACCAACCTATACATATGGCACTAAGATCAGAAAGATGGTTCCAAAGTGGATAGAGATATTTCTAAATTATTTTTTTTCTTTGCCAAGCAGCATAAATATCTATTATATGCTATTGGATGACAACAACAACAATTATATTAATTGTCTTAAACATATCTTACGATCTAATTTCTTCCTCAAAGACTGAATGTTCATACACACTAGAAATGAAATTTAAATCATTATCAATATGATACAATTTCAAGATTGCTCTCTGCTGTAATAGGAATGGTTGCTCCACAGACATATCCTGGAGTATGTAGAAAGGCAGTCAGTGTCCAAGGAGGCCACTGCTTCATCAGATGAAATATTCCATTTCAAACAGTGAGCATTTTCTGATGTTTCAAACAATACCTGGGACCACTGTACAGGTGACCGTATCTTAGAGTAAGAGGACATTTATGTGTTTTTTTCCAATTTATTTTCTACTTTACTTATCCTTACTTCTACTTGTTCTTGAAGTGCCTAGGAGAAGAAGGTGGAGGAACTCCTTAAATTGTTGCAAAACTTCTTTCTACATGATTTCTCATTGCTATAAATTGCACAGATTTGCCACATACTACATAAATGTTTTCTTATACTGATTTAAAATTTGCTATTTTCTCATGCATTGTAGTTTTATATCTAAAGCTTGAGAATATTAAAACCTGAATTTTAAAATTATTGTTTTAACTTAATTTTGTATGCTTTTATGACATCTTCTATCATTCTTCTTGCATGTAGGTCATGTCTTTAAAGCTCTTCTCACAAGCAAAGGTAATCTCATATAATCTTAACTGCCTTTTCCCAGATTCTTTCAAGTTAATGTGGGCAAAATCAAATACCATAAACAAGACATGGGTATACTACATATTCATACAAGACTACAGAATATTATATTTTCTAGCCTTTCTTCAATACTACCAAAAATCCTATTATTCTTTTTGGGCACCCCTGCTCCAGTGCACATTGAGCAGATGCCTGCAATGACATGTCTGCAATAGCCCCTGAGTCTTTTCTGAGGAAGTTGCTAGTTAATTCAAATTCTGACAGCATACATTAAACAAATAAAAAAATATTCCCAGTCACTGTTTTTTTTTTTTACCCATGTTATATTTTCTTGTGCCTCTCAGTGTAAGATTTCTTGCAGTTTTTTATACAGATACATAGCGATGCATGTTTATATTTCTATATATACAGACATGCCCACATAAAGATGCATCGCTATGCCTTTATATATACACATATGAACAGATTACAAATCTACACCTGTACCCACACACATACACAAAATGTTTTTTCTCTGCATTTCTTCTGGTGAGATTTTTTCTAAAGCTGAATAAATTTCTACAGTGGCATGAATTCTCTCCACCTGTTACAGTTCTTGAGAAGCCAATTTTTGCATTCAGCTACACTTCTTGAGAAGCGCCTTTTACGCTCATCCTGCTTCCATGTTTTTAAAATTAACGGCTATTTTCATTTTTCCAGCCACACTTACAGCATCAGGATTTGTGGGAACAAACATTATCTCATCAGTGCACCTCCGTAATATGCTACTTTCCTTGAAAGGCAGCAAAATCTAACGAATGGGATGGAGGTCTCCAAGTCAGAAGATTCCATATTTCTACTGTATCACACACAAATAGTGTTTCTCATTTAAAACTTCACTTTACACAGGGATGTGTGCTTTTTTAAATACAGTATGGATATCACTGAAATTTAGGAAATACTAGTCTATAAAGTCTGAAGTACCTGATTCTTAAATTATAACTTTAATTTTTACCGATTCTTTCATACTAAATTCATAATGCTCAACTCAGCATCTGGCACATGAACAAGCCTGTGAATTTACAACATTACTTTCAGTTACTCTGCCACTTCAACGTATAGAGAATACAGCTTGTGAAAGAAGCAGAGGACAGAGAAATACAACTGAGCTCATCTGCTTCATCCAATATTGGAATTATGTATTCCAGAACAGTATTATTAAAACAAATAATCTTGCACGTGTTTCTCTAAAGAGGCAGAGATAACAGTTCAGCATTATTCTCTTACCAATGGCATATTATACTTCTCATGGATATTTTAAGAAAGGTCCAACATACAAAGCAGGAAGGCCAAGTACATATACACTGGTGCAGTAATTTATAAGATAAAGCTCTCACATTAGCAACTAGGTGTCCTTTCCAGGTCAGTAATACTGAGGAGGAATAACAAGATAAAACTTACACAGTCAAAATATCAGGTGACCTGTCTGACAAATAAATGATAACAAGGGCTAAGGAAAAATAATCCTTTTTGTTATAAAAGTAAGATGTCTGGAAGCTAAAGAACAAAAAAGTTACACTTTATCTGTTCTAACATATCAAAAATACTCAAATGCCAGGTCAAAAAAAATCTCTGAACATCATGTCTTTCAAAACATGGAAAACATGGTAAAGGCAAAGATGAGTTTGGAAGATGAAATAATTCACAAAATGGAGAAGTTTTATGGGATTTTTTGCAATTCCAAAAATAAACTCTTCCCTTTGGAAAGTACAGATTGTGCTTCAAAGTTCAAAGGTATGTGTTGGTAGAACAAGTAGGGAGTATTTTTGCACCTATTACAGTAAAACTCCTTGATAAGAATATGCTGCCATTAGCATCTTTTGTTTAAAATGAGAATGGTTTGGCATAAAATACAACCAGCTGTGGGTGAATAATTCTGGAAACTGCTTGTGTTCTTACTGAAGAGACTACCAAGACTCCAGAACAAACCAAGACTTTATTTACACTGTTATTATTTAAATTAGAAGTATGAAAAAATACTTTGCTGCCTCCATATAAATAACTACAAAGGATATGAATTTCCTTGGAAATAGTAACCATTTTGAAATTAGAATTATGTTTAAAAGACCCTTACTCTTCAGGGCTTAAAGCTAACTTTAAGAATTAAAAGTTGGAGGTAATATTTCAGGTAGACTGATTTGCCAAGTTTATGCAATGTAACTCACTCTTTATTAATAAAGAGATGAGAACTGAGAAAGCCTGGCCTGACAACAAACGAGACTGACTGTATGGATCAGTAACGGAAAAGGCCGCCTTAATGCATGTACGACAATTCTGGAGTCAGTTTCTGACCCTGTATTTCTAAGAACTCACTGATTAAGACTGAACTGTACACCGCAAGACAGAGTGCTTAGAAAGAAGAAAAAAAAATTATATTCCCAGTTCAGTTGATTGTCAGCTTCTTTCCAACTGTCTGCTGAGACATTGTTGATATCTGGTGGTGCATATATTTGCAATAATTGCTCTGAAATTGGACATGAACAATGCTATTTGACAATTCTTCCAACGCTTAAGAACCAGCAACACCACATGCTAAATATGATCAGAAATCCTGACTCCTAATACTGTTAGAGTTGACAAACTAATTACTACAAATGTTATAGTGCTAACCATAATAAATTGTAAAGTGTGAAAGTACAATGTTTTGTGGTGAACTACATGTGTGGGATGTAGACATGCATGCATACACATAGAAGCAGCAGCTTTTGGTGCCTCCTATAATCTGATCATACAAGGTCCTAATCTCACAAAGACTTACATATATTCCTAAATTCACATATTGTAAATTGTTTCACTGAAGTCAGCTGTAAAATCTGGACTTCCTCTGAGACAATACACAACAATTATGAAAGACAGAAGCACAAGTAAACAAAAAGAGGATGATATTGTACTTGATCGGTTAGGGCAAAATATATTTTTTTCTGTTTAAAATGAATTGAAAAAAATCTCTTGGTTTGGCCACTATTGGTTAACTGATTTACGAGGTATGAAAATTAATTATAAGAGAATCTTATGCAAATACATACATTTTAGAAGGCAACTGTACTGTTGTACATTCATGAAGAATATAGGTTTTCTTAAAAGTTCCTTACCTCATTAGCTGTGTTGTGAGTTCCAACTATTCTGATAAAAGATGCAGGCTGTTTATCAAAAGTGATTGTTTGCCAGGATCTACAAAAAAGTCCAGAAAGATGTACAAATATTAAACACTGTCACACACAGCTTGCAGTAAAATATACAGAAAATCCACTCAAGTGACAGTACATACTACTATCACTTAACAGGGCAAATAGAGAAACACTTTTCATCACCTGAATTTCCAGCACTCCTTGTTCATTTTTATATTTATGTGCCTTGACTCTGCTTATGTGTTTCCCATACATACCTTATACTACTATAATTTGCATATAAAAAAACCTGAATCAAAGTCTAAAATACTTGACTAATATTGACTGTATTAGATAAACAAGAGGTCAGGTAAATAAGAGGAAATGCATCCATCTGTTAACTACCCATAAGAAATCATCAGAGCTTGGTTACAGAAAATTACAACTCTAGGGGAAAAACACCACCCAAACCCTCAAACTCTTCTGACTCTAAGTGGAGCAGTGGAGGCAGAAGAGCCAAGCTTTCCTTGTGTGGGCCAAGGTTCTTCCAGTAAATTACGAGTGACATGAAACATTCTTCACAGTCCAGGTTGTGAGGATTTCCTTATCCTGACACAGAGATAATGACGAGAACAGACCACCCCCGGAGCTGGAGTGTAACTTTTTGGGCTACACTGAAAACACTAAAGGTAGATTGGGACCACTAAAACTTCCTTCCTCATTCATACTCTTGATTTGGGCAAGGTACAATACCTCAAGTAGCCTAACACACAGTGGGAAAAGGACACTAATTCCTACCATACTTCTGTGCTTACAGAACACAATGACAGTAAAACAGAAGAAACAAAAAGAATAATAGGAACTAGAGGTTTCAGTTTGATGCCACTCTTCTACTACACTAGATTAGTACTTGAACACATTAGAATTTAAATTTTTATATTCATAAAACATGGAAGCTATATACAGAATTTAACTTCTTAGCAAAACTAGACTCTATCACAGATGACTTCAGAAATAAAATGTACTTAAGTATAACTTGTTTAACTCACTACAGAAGAAAAACATTGGATAGTTTTTCTGATTGTGTTCAGAATACCTTCAGAAGTGTTCGTATAAGAAATAAGAGACTGAAGCAAAACTGGAATAAAACACCACTTGCCACCAGTAGACTACCCCAAAGCCTGGCAGTATGAACAGCTTGGTTGCTGACTATTTGTCAGGCGCTCGAATTTTCCCTTAGTAGGAAAACCTCTTTGTCACAAACATAGGATTTCTGCATTTAATTTAGTTGACTATTACTTTTATCACTGCTGTCAGGTTATATTTGCTTAAAGAAGATTATGAGCCTAATCAAGACCTAATTTCAAGTAGTTTACTGGTATTACTGCATGAAGTAATGGTTGTAATTACAGTTACTCATCATAACAGAAAGGTGTGGTCTGTGTCAGGCCTCAGAGATACAGCAGTTACCTACGTCACGGCATGGTTTATTTATATCCCTTATATGGCTATGTCCTCCTTATCTTAAAGCTCAGGCTGTTTCTTCAAGCTCTAAATAAAATATAAAATGAGAATGGACTATTTCATTGATCTGTCTCAAGCTCTGAAAGACTGCTATGATTTAAGCATTTTTTTCCCTAAACAGGAGAACAATTCTTCTTGAGTTTCCTTCTCATATTATTCTAGTACAGCCAGTCAGTCAATCTTCATGGCCAAATGTAACTTGTTACCTTGAAGTATAGAGTCCCAAAGATGAGTGGCTGAGACAATCAGATGATTGCAACACTACTACTTCTCATAACAAAGTATCGCCATAGTTTGCATTATGCACATGCTTTCACATTTACACATGCACACAATTTATGCAGGGAGAGTGATGATGTAAAAATCAGATCTCCCTATATAGCGTTTTGGAAAATATTCTAAAGCTATTCTAAGTAAAAGAGTTTAAGATCCTAAAGAAGCCATTAAGAACAGCCTACGCCTTCCTAGCCTCTGAGATAGAGTTTGTATTCTGTAATGAGAAAATAGGTTAATTAGGGATCATAGAATAGAATATAAATGGGTCTGTATTTATTTATAGTACTTCTGAGCACTGGTAAAATACACACTGCAAGAGTTCAGTGCAAATTTTCCAAAGATGGCACCAAATGCCATTGTCTGTCTTATGAAGTGACAACAAGGAAGCTGACACATCTATTTGGGAATACAAACTGACAAGCATGACAGATATTAAGAGAGGTTGAGAAAAAGACCTCTGAAGATCCTTTTGACAACACACTTCTAGATCAGCTCCTCCAGGAAGCTCCCAGGTTCTTCCACTTCCCACTGCATTACAAGTCCTTACTTTCTGCTACAATGCTGTTATTAGGATTTGATTATATTATGCTTTTAATAATATTAAAACATGATAGAAAATAGTAAAAATTCTTGAGGACCTAAGACTTGAAGGGAGATAGGGATTTCAATAAATTTGGTCCTGAGAATATTTACTGTTTTAGTATGTGTCCATTTTATTCCTTTCCCATTGAAAAAAGAAAGTCAAAATTATAAACAATTTGTGGAACAGTTATTAAAATTCAAGTTATTAAAATTCAAGAATATTGCCACTAGAGAATTAGTACTTGATGGCTAATGAGAACATTAGGTATCTTAGTTTATTTCCTTAGCAAAAAGGGAAAAACGAAGTAGAAAACAACCCAAATAGATTTGGAAAAAGTCACTTTTGAAATAAGCAAGGAAAACCTTCTTCACTAGAAAGCTGCACTGATTTTGACTGTTACAGTACATTTGAGAACATCAATATATACCAAAGCAATACCTCTCCAGTACAGATATAATTATGCAGCAAAGAGATAATTTATGCAGTATAACTATACCCATATGGGAAGAGAGATTAGTGACAGAACATTAACAAGGCATATCTGCCCTCTTTTTGCATTTTTTGCTGATATAACAAATTAATGTATCTATTTATGTATCAAGCCATAACAAATGTTCAGTAGTGTTCCTTGACTAAATTAAAGGCATCACAGGTAAGCCTTAAGTTTCTTTTTAATCTTCTTCTTTTACTACCAGTTATCTCTTCCAGTACTATTGTAATAATTACAGTTCCTCTGTAGAAATTTTATTTTGCAAATTATTTTGTAGTCATGCCATTTGTGTAGTCATGCCATGTGGATGTGCTTATTTTATATTTACCTCACTAGAGCTAGTCTTCCTATCCTCAAAATCACTTTTGGTGATCTTTACAAAAATTTCCTCCAAACATTATACATAGCTCTGGTATTGATTCATACATAAGTCACTGTATTCCAGGAATAACAGCATTAAAACATATCAAAAGCACCTCATTTTTGGTCCAGGATTAGATACTTCTAGGTAATAGATGCCATTTCTTCACCTTCACTCCCCATATGCCAAGCAAACAAACCTTTCAAGCTGGTGGCAATACTTACACCTTCTTTACCTAGCACAGGGTCATAAAGAAGCTATCAGAACTTACTTCTCCCATAAACTGACATTTTTGTATTTGGACTTTCTGTATCCCTGCACTCCTTATTAGTGATCCTATAACAAATTGATTTTTCAGGGTTTAGCTTTTAAATATTCAGGAAGTGTTGACCTTTTTTTGCTTTCACACCTGTCTTGCTAGTTGATTCATTTTAGATTTGCTGCTCAATCTGCAGCAGTCCTGGTCATCACTTTCACAACAGAAATAATCACCACCTCAAGCTGAGGTTTACAACTCTAAAAGAAGACTCAGGACTAGCAGCCTACTCAGATTTATACCAGGGTCCTCCAGCTGAAATGCAGCACTACAAGTTGTTCAGTTAGCAAAGGTCCCCTGACACTACAGCTCCATTTTCCAAAATAAATTAGCCTTGTTACAGTTCTACAGTGTTTTATTTAACACTCTACATCTCACCTCAGCCACCTGACTTCTAACTCTCTTGTTCTGCCTGACTCCCCTAAGGAGATGCAGTAATTGAGGATTAGCATTCCAAAGCCATCCTTGCATCCTGTGAGTCTGTCATATTTAATTACATTTTAACTATATTCGTCTTCTATAATAGTCTGAACATAATTTAGATAATTATCTTTTGCTCTCTTCTTCTCTGTCTCTGCCTGTCTCACTTAGAGTTCCTTGCAATGAAAATCACTTTCTCTGCTCAAATATGTAAACAGACTCTTGGGCCAAGTGCTTTCATCTCTCCACCAGCAATGGCTGTCACTAAAAACACAATGGCTTTGTGCATCCCACAATCTCTTCAACATACTCTATTCAGAGGAAGAAGAAAATCATTAGAAACCCCTCCACTTTCATGTTTCTTCCTGTCTTTTTCTTTATTAGACTATTGCAAGAAGAATGCAAGAAATACTGATGTCCAGGTAAATTATAACAATAGCTTGCTATTGCTTAAGCTATCTGTAGCTCCAAAATCTGTAGCACCTTTTCTCAGCATTTAGAATCCTTCCCTAGTTATTTCTATGAAAAACTCCTATCTTTCTGAAGATTTATTAAATATAATAAGATATAAATTGTGACACTTGTTCTATAATAAGTAACAAAACACTTCTTAGCTTATTTGAATGTGGACTTTTTCAACTGTGACTACATTTTTTTAAATGAAATACAGCATTCATTATGATGGACTAGTGAGGAGGTATTTGTAAAAGCCAATGACAGGAAAAGGAAAGAAGAGTTGTGTTGTCTTTCCATATATCAGCATGATGACTGTACTGATGTAAACAAGACAGCAAGTAACTAGCGTGGGATGCTGCCAAATAAAAAAAATTGCATGCACACATAAGCAAGCCAACTGAAATTCGAGAAGTACTGTAGTATGTTCTGCATGATGTGTTACACCCCTTGCTTTATTAATGAATACCATACTAATCTCTACTATGGAGTACCTACAAAATAAACACAGAAGCGTGCACTAAAAATGCTATAACAGTTACTGTTACACAGACATTTTTCTTTATAAAATACTAAAAAGGTCTACAGCTACCTTATAAATTGCCTATAAAAAACACATTTTCCACTGCAACAGTACTAAACAACAAAGTGAAGTAATACTCCCTCTCCTGTTAAAGCTGTAATTTAACATACTAATTCAGAGAGTCAGACTCAAAGCACAGAAATCAAACTGGGTAGCTGGCTCAGGCACCCCCTTTCCATCCAGCCTTCCAAGCCACTGAGGGGGAAGACAAAGCATGAGAAAGAAAATATCATGAGGAATCAAATGTCATCTACATTTTGGTTTTTAAATTAAAGTCAAATTAAGTGCTAAGGTTCTATCCCCACCTTCCTCAACCAAAAACTGAGACCTAAAAATGAGTTTCCATCTATTCTACTGTCACCATGATAGCACTCTCTCAAAAGGTGGCCCATCAAACATGGTACTTCTAAGGAAGCAAGGAAGGTGCAAGCTAGAAGTAACAGCTTTCTCTCTGCAGCTCTCAGAGGCAGAAGTAAAAACTCACCTAATAATGCATCTTGCTTATATATATGCTTATGCTATAAGTCCATTGATGAGATAGAAAATACACTTTATCCAGTCTAATAAGGAGAAAAAAAACCAAAAAGGACTTCAAGTACTAATGGCAGAGGTAATAAAAATGGCTAAGAGGAATATAATGACAGTCTAGAATAAATGAGAATAACACATACGAAAAATCACCTGTTGCAGTATCTGTTACACAATGGCTTTATATATTGACATGTAAAAAAATGTATTCCCACCTTTTGGGAAAAGTCCCCTCAGAAGTTTTTATTCTAAATATACATCCCATAAGGAACACCTAATTTTGAAAGCATATGAACAAAATTGTCTTTATTTCTACCCTATGACCGGTTTCTTCCACTAATCCAAACAAATAAGAACACTTTACTGAACTGCTATAAATGTTTTACTGTGTATGATTTATTGTAGAAACCAAACTTGGGCTTGATAAAGCAGATCTATTAGAATAAAAATTCTGACATAAAATAGATCTAATGACGTCTATACTGACTTTCTGACATCTTTATAAAGCTTCTAATGTAAAAGATTCCTTATGGCAGCTCCTGCTTTCACAGCTTCAGTGCTGACATTTTTTTGCTGTTTTAGGAAAAAGTATTACATGAAGAAAATGTTAAAATATAGTCAAGTTGAGCAATGGTAAAACTGAATGTAGTAATTATTTTTCTAACTATAGTGACCAATTTTCAAATATATTCACATGCCAATGTAGACATCCAGTAGCATTTTTGTACTGCATAAGCCATGTACTCATATAATTTACCTTCCTCACACAGTTTTTCAATTTCAACAGGTTGTCTTCCTGTACTTCCAGACAGAAAGTTTATATTTAAAAATCTTAAACAAAATGAAATTATTAGCAATTTTCTGGTAACTGGCTGGCAGAATGCCATGAGCCAAATTTCTATGCCGTGTCAAGAACTGTGCATGTAGTATCTACACATACGTCCTTGAAGGATGGCAGTGGTGGTGGACAGAGGCTGTGAACTTGAGTAAGCTGACCTATGAGTTCATCTTACACACTTTTGTGTATACCAGAGCACACATGCAGAAGACAAGCTTGCACAGTCCGAGAGATTGAATTAGTTTTGTTGTGCTTACTCATTGCCAATAGTTATTGCTCCTGATGTTCATGTAGATAGCAAAGATATGAAAAACCATCCAACACATTAACATAGTCACTAATACAACTAGCAGGCTGCTTTTAACTTTGAAGACCTCTTCCCTCCATAATCCTACAACAGACTGTAAGCTATTTTATTACATTAATTTTCATACAAGTGGAACAGTGGATTAACAGCAAATATATAAACAATATTTTTAGAGATATGAGACAGAATCGTGCTCCCTATTAATCAGTTCCTTTGTAGCATGTAGACTAACACTGTATTTATTGCACATCTCTTACATTCCCTTGTGTATGATTTCACGGCCCACTCGTAAAAACTTCACATTTACAGCAATCGCCCTTCTATTACTGTCGATAACATCTAATTGACATGTCAAACCTCCAAGGAATGCAGTAAATTGAACCACAGCCTCTGAGAAGAATAAAACAGTGAAAAAAGTAAATCAGCATGTGCCTCCTCATAACAGCAATACAAGCATGCTAAGGTTTGCTAATGGAAGGGAGGAAAACTGTAACCCTTTCTACTACCACACTGAATTATCTATTAACCTCAAGGTCAGAAAACAAAGCCTTGTGACCTCTGACTGAAACTTGCCTAGAAAAAACCTGAACCTGCATCCGTGACTGCAGTAATTTTAGACACGAGGCTGAAGTGAACCAAGACAGACAAAAATAACAAATACAACTTTTGCTTCTGTTACCATGTTACAAAACAGAAAAAACATTACTCCCCTCCAATAGTTTCTGATAAACTAAATTTAATTTGTAACTCTGTACCTTAAAAAATTATAGGCAAAGAGCTGCGTAAAGTTCAGAGACACAATTTTAAAAACAGAGGAAACTTGACTCATGATGAAAGAGCACAAAAAGTCAGACAAATCTTGTTTAAGTAGCAATGTCATGGTTTAACCCCAGCCAGCAACTAAGCACCATGCAGCCGCTCACTCACTCCCCCCGTCCCCAGTGGGATGGGGGAGGAAATCAGGAAAAAGAAGTAAAACTCGTGGGTTGAGATAAGAACAGTTTAATAGAACA
>JAVJGG010000055.1:609645-625917 GCA_035590195.1 Aviceda cuculoides
GTTACACAGTTTACAGAAGTAGTCTTATGCCAATTCCTGTTGTGAGAAACCCTGCCACCTACTACCACGCCTCCCCAATTCAGTTTGCTTCTGTCATGAATAAAATCTTTAACTGATCATTTGGTGTTGGTTCACTTTAATTTAGCCCAGGGGAATTCTGAATTAAACACGACTCCCTGGTCTGTCCAGTCTGGGTTGTGACAAGAGTATACATACAGAGAGTATTCATGCCCAGTTTCTCCTGATTTAAGTGTACAATTGAAAATTAAAGAGTTTTTCTCTCTTTTTTTATCTCTTTTAAAGAAGAATGTTTTTCCTATGGAAGGGTCCTGTTCAAAGACAGAGTGGTCAGTGCATGAAAGTCAGGTACTCTGCTTTTGAACAGAGACAAGGTCAAGCGTGGGTAACTGGTCTGTTATGGTTTCATCCTTAGCCTCACTCTCCCTGCCCCCTTCAAATATCATACACTACATTTATGTGCTTTGATAAGGGAGAAAGGCATTTGATTAAGAAAACCCTTTACCAAACCTGCTCTCTTTCTTCTACCATGTTTCTCAATGCAGGGTGATGTGACACCAAGGTAACCATAAACACGTGAACTCTGGAGAAACATGGTTTAGCTTCCAGCGATCACAAAACCAAGGGTATGGAGGGCAGGCTGTTTCTAAGAATGAGCAATCAAACTGATTGTTTGAAGATCCAGTACTGATTTGGATCTTCAGAACTTGATTCCAGTTTGAAAGTGTAGGTACTCAGCCACACTAGAAGTTATTAGCTCCTGAAGTTGTATTTACAAGGGTCTACAGGTAGTAAACTACAGGTTATGTAATGATCATTCTTTTCAAAGTCAAATAGTCACCTATGTAAGTGCTGAACAAAAGGATTAAAGGAAAAAAACCAAAACCAAACAAAACCAAACAAACCCAAAAAAACCAGTTTCTAGTTCTGACTTTGTGCAAATAAGTGGAAAAAAAATAAACTCACTTGCAGGAAATTTTTGTGCGATCGGCCACCATAGTCCACTGCTGCTGATTTGTTGAAACTTCAATGTAGTAGCTGTAGCTCCGATCATCACAGTCCCAAAGTAGCAACCTAAGTACAAAGAAGTTGTTGGGTGATAAGTAAAATAAACTTTAAATCAAACTGCTTAAGTCTTCCAGTCCTTTATTTCCTCCTCTTAATCCTTTACAAATTTAGCTTTTTTTTTGGAACGTGCCTCTAACACTCAACAAAGTCTTTACTGTTTCTGCCATCTCAAACTTGACTGTCTCTATTCTTACTATCCTAAGGCCAGTAATAGACTTACAGGCCTATAATAACCATCTTACTAACATTAATCTATTACATTCAACCAATTACTTTTAATTTATTTCAAAGTCAATAAATGAACTAATTTATTTGGCATGTGGCATTGCCTGTTTTAAACCTGAATCAAAGATCTGTTTGGAAAGGTGAGTTTAAGAGGGGGGAAAAAAGATTCTGGTGACTAAAAAGATTACATTTTGTTGTTAAGTTTATTCACTGTTTTTTGGTTTTTTGTTTTTTTTTTTTTTTTTTTTTTTTTTTGGTAAATATATCAGAAATATAAAAAAAAAAGCAAGTAGGAAAATGGGAATTCCCAGTTCTGGTTCATCATAATATGAGAAAAGAGACAATGAATTGTTGACCAAATTGCTAAAAGACAGAAGAAAAAGGAATAAAATAGAGGTCTCGAGGACTCATTCCACACTCATTCTAACAAACACGCAGCTCTTCAGGAAGGGCACTAAATAACATATTGAACAGCCTTCAATTTTCATACTTACCTTAGATCTTCCTCTCTGAGAGACATCAGGGATGTGATTTAACTTAAGTATATCATTCTCAAAAAACACATCTGGCAAATGTCGTGACTTCTCTACTTCTCTTTATATAGGGATTATCTCCATGTTGTAAGAGATATTTGAAACCTCACCATCATTCCTCAATTTCATTTTATTTCTAAGGATATGAATTAAAGCAAAACCAAGAACTTTGCCTCTCCTCTCCCTCTCAGCGGATGGGATTGAGATATGTGTACTTAAAGATATCCAGCACAGAATGCCTTCTTTACCAAAAAAAGTGAAAAATTCTATCCAGCATGTCTGCAAACCAATATGGAGCATCCTTTTTTCCAACGAAGCATCCACAAATGGCAAGAGGGTATTTAAACAACTTAAAGGGGCAACAGACTGGCCAGAAAAAGAGGCAGACAATTCTACAATTTGTTCTTTAGAAGCAGTTAAATGTTGTCGATATTTTGATACAAACTCAATGGCAAACATGATATCAAAAACAAAATTTAAAAAATCTTTTTCTAGTTGAGTTAGAGGTGACTGAAAGCAAAAACCATACGCTGCATTTACCATTCTTTGAAATAACACTATCTTGTTAACCTACCCCAAGTTTTTGAATTGCAATATTCTAAGTGAACAATCCACATTATGTCTTCATGGAAAATCATGTTTTGCTGATTTTGTTTTTGTTAAAGCTCTTATTCCCTGAACCCTTACTCCCAACAATGGAAAATAAATACTGCAATATATTGGCTGTTACCAACTGCTGCTGTCTCTTGATCCTCAGATTCTTGTCAACACTTACTAGGATTACTGCTTAAATCTGGCTATTTGTTACAGGAGCAAATGAACCTGCTGTAGTCAAATAGCCAAAGCACAGCTAGCTACCCAAAATAGTTATAACTGCAACGATGACCTAAATGAGAATAACTACAGCCACACACAGAGACAGAGAAGTGCAAAAGCCAGGTAATACGGCTAACCTGGCTTCTTTCTCTAGCTGTGAGGAAGAACTTCCACAGTTCCACATTTTTCAAAGTGCAATAGATAAGGATCCATCGATTATCAATGAAAATAGCTGAGACATACACAAAAAGAAAAGGAACTTGTGCCACACTACAGACTTTCCCAGACACAGAGTTTCAAGCTGTCCCTCTTTAATTGCCTATCAGAAGAGTGCCCAAGTTTTATATTATAAATTCCTTTCTTCCAGTTGAGAAAGTCTTTCTTGCTTTCAGCTGCTACCGTTTCTGGGAGGAATGTAACTGCAAAAATTATTGCTCACTTGCAACATTTAAAAAACCCAACACTGCTAGAGGGGGGAAATGACCTAGCCAATTGCTGAATGCAGAATCCTTCCTCTTAACAGAGAGATGCTCTCCCAAGCAGAAGCAGGACCATCTTCGGAATTTGGTTATTAAGGACACATGTGTCTGTACCTTTACCCTAAAAACCAGTGCTACTACCTTCTTTTCAAAGCAAATCTTGTTTAGCTCTGGTTTTTAGGTTTTGGAATCACAGCATTCAAAGTGGAATCGGATCTACTGGACAAGCAGATTTAAAATAAACTCCCTAGATGCTCTCAACTGAATCCAGCTCATTAATATTATAAAAAATAATAAGCTATCAAAAATAGCTTTAAGATGCCAAAATAAAACATATTTAGCAGAAGCCTTTTAGCACATATTAATACTGTCTATTTGCAAATTAAAAAATTCAGATCTGACCTAGTAAAAAATAAAAATAGTTGCCTGTGGCATCATGAAAGACTTAAAAAAAAAAAAACCCAAACAAAACAAAAACCAATCAAACCCCACACCCTAAAACAAAACCACCCAACTCCAACTGCTCTTCCTCTGGTTCATCAGATCCTCCTCATTCTGCTTTTCTATAGCATGAAGGTCTCCAAACACTGAAGAGACTGAATGAAGCACATTTTTTGTTAAAAAAAAAAAAAAAAATTAAAAAGTTTATGGATTAAAATCCTGGATTTGGTAGCTACTAATAATCAACAGATCCTGAATTGATTTAAGATCTATATTTAAACAAAGTCTTCTAAATGATAAAAAAAGGGTAAAGCAAAAACATACATAAATTTGCTTTCTTTTAAAAAGGCTATTAAAATGTAGCTAATTATGCTTTTCAATAGGACCCTTTTCATCATGGGTGCTCCGTGTTGTTTCCTTGATCCATGTTTTCAAAGCTATGATCAAGAGTTTGAATATCAGAAGCACACTGGTGACTGTAATTTCAACTAACAATACTCTAATTAAAACACAACTGACTTGGCTTTAGAGCAAAAAGCTAACAGGACATATGTATTCCTTTTAAGAATGTGTATAATTGTTCTCTCCCAAAACAACATGGCCCAAGTTAAATAGGTTTAAAAAGGCATACGGTTTAGAATTATTACAAACTAAATAACAAATGAATTAAAGTGGGCACAATCTTCCATGAATGCTAAATGTAAATTTTTGTTTCTTTGGGACTTCTGAAAGAAAATAAAAAGTTCTTTCTTCACCTCCCTGCAGTAGCTTTTTTAGGAGAGACTGGGGAGGGAGACTGATGACAGAACCTATTTGGAATTTAGTCTGCATGACTAAATGTCTGCATGACTATCCTTTCTGGATAAGCAGTGAAAAACTTTCAGGTGATTACATGAATGTTCACCAGTGCACACTGAGCACAAGGGCCACTTTTTATGCCAGGTACAGTAACCTTTGAAACACGTTCCAGGCAAACTACCAGGCTAAACTTTTGTAGAGAAGCTATGTTTTGATAAGATGGATATTAAATGACAGGAAGAAGAATATTCCACTTAAAAAGTTAGAACTATTCACCTTGGAAATGCATCTGTTTATAGCAAAATTGTCCACGTTCCTAGGACTTTCCATATTAGAATAAAAAGCTAAATTGGCTCTTGTTAGTAAATCTCGCCCTTAGGATTGAGAAGGAAAAGAGGAAAGAAGCTTTATCCAGCTCACTCCCTGCAACATTGTGAGATATAAACATATTTCTCATATGCCACTTCTTTGGGTATCTAAAGTCTAAGCCTGTCAATCATTTAATATGGTACTGTTATTTACATCACATGCTGACAATGCCCCATTTTCTAGAATAAAAGCTTTTCAAATATAAATAAAATTTCATATTACAGGTGTGGGAAACTAATTATGTTGGCTACCTGTTACATCAAAAGACATTGCAGTACTTTTTTTAACAGTATTTCCCTAAGTGTCATGTGTTGCCCTGTGATTGATTGTTCTGCATTTATACAGGTATTTTGTGCTGTCTCTGCTTGCTTTTCATTCTTAGATTTCTGTAAAAGAGATTCTCACTATTTAGTTCAGACTGCTGTATAGCTACATACACTCAAGGTTTTAGCAGAATACTAAACAATAATAGTCATGCACCTGACAGGATGACACATGCCTCCTGAATACTTTAAGTCAGTAGTTACCACATATAGTATAAGCATTTGATAGTAATGTGTTAATAAACTACTTGCACATTTACAGAAACCCAAAAGACAGAAATTAAAACATGAGGTAGCGACAGTTGCTGAAAGATGGGGAAAAAGAAAGAAAATAATATGGAAAGGTTTTTTTATACAATTGTCTTTACATTTTTGCTTCTGGTTGTCTACAATCCCCTTTCATTTTCTGCAGATATTTTCAGTAGTTATCTTGCAGGAAACCAATCTTTCTTCAGGATCCTACAAAGGAGACAGAAGTCCTGCATATTTGCTATGTGCTTATATGATCATTTATTCTGAGTTACAATTTCACTCTCAAGTCAGGCAAGCACAGAAAATAAGCAGCAAGGAAAGAAAAACTTCCTAAGCAGAAGCAGTATGGAAAATGAGAAAGCATAAGAGATGTTTATGATGATGGTAAGCAAATAGAAAACACATTAAAGCTAATTGATATCATTTGTTAATTTAAGAATTACTCTGAATATGAAAAGCAAAATAGTTAGCTGTCACATATTCATATTAGTAAAAAAAGTCTTCAAATAGATTAATCTGGGATAAGTGGTTAATTTACTTTTACAAAGATACAAAATATTTCTCTTTATTTTAACATGAAAACCACTACGGTAAAGAAGAATTCTGTCTCCCTCCACCACATACACTATAACAATTCCTGTTCTTTCTTTTCTTTTTTTTCTTTTTCTTTTTTTTTGTTTAGGTTTTTTTTTCTTTCTTTCTTTTTTTTGGAAGTGCATTGGGAAAAAAACAACCCCAAACCCCAGGAAGTTATCAGCCAAAGACTGTAGCATAATAGTATTGCATTTCTATTCCAGATAAATGCAGGGAGAGTTAGACAGCTATTATGATATGACAGCCTTTTCAATATTAAAGTTTTAGCCATTTAAAAGCTAAATTATGTTTATTATGTTAAACACACCAATTGCTGTCTTTCTGTTCCTAATTAAATGAAATAGTTTTTCTGTCATTGGCAAGGGGCTTTTCAGAGAGGAAAAATGGCAAGGTTATTTTCTGTGCAAACAGGCAACAATGTTGAAAAAGTGTCTAAAGTAACATTTCCTCTGTTAACAGTTCCAAGTATCTTGTAAGCTGTTCCAAGTTGGAGTCTTAATAAAAGAACAAAACTCTTAAATAAAAAAATGTTTTAATTACTTTAATCTAGAAGACAATATTTAGTTGCAATTATTTTAAAACAAAATCATAAAATAATAGAATAGTTTGGGTTGGAAGGGACCTTTAAAAGTCATCTAGTCCAATCCCCATGTTTCCAGGTCTTTTCTATTAGAAAATACGGCTGAGAGCAGGGACTATCGTTCCATCTGTTTCAGAATTTCTGAGTAAAGTTTGATGTGGAAGTCAAGAGCTCCAAATTTATATACAAATACCTGAAGCAGTATTTGATATTAACAAGGTTTCAACAATGGTCTCCCATAGCATCCCTGTACCCAAGTTGGGATGTTACAGTTTAGATGGGTAGACTACAACACAGATAAAAATTAGCTAGATTGTTTAGTTCAACAGGTAGCAGTTAACAGTTCGTCATCCACCCAGAGACTGGATGCAAGAGGAGTTCCTTTAGAGTCTATTCTGGGACCTTTCCTATTTAATATCTTAATCAACAACCTGGACAAGGAGATGGAATGAGCCCGCATCAAGCTTGCAGATGACAGCAAACTGTGTGATGCAATTGATACACTCAAGAGTATGGCTGCCATTCAGGAGGACTGATTGTCAGCCTCTGGTAAGACTAATGGCATGGGCAAAAAAGAATCTCATGAAATTCAATAAGATCAAAAGCAAAATCCTGTATCTCATATAGACTAATCCACTGCAGCAGTAAATGCTACAGTCTGGGTGTGCTAAAAAGGACACGGGAGCCATACTAGAACAGAAGATGACATTAGTTGCCTATGTGCCTTCTCAGCAATGAAGGCTAGCAGCACATGGAGCTGTAGCAACAGGAACTGAACCAGCAGAACAAGGGAAAGAGATTATTCTCCTTTACTTGACACTTGTTACATCACACCAGGAATACTGCATCCCATTTTGAACCCAACTACAACACTGGTAGATCTGAGCGAGTCCAGCAGAGGACCGTCGAGGTGGTCGGGAGGTTGGAGCACACAAACCGTGCAAGAGGCTGAGGAAATTGGCTTGTTTAGGCTTGGGGTTGGAGAAGAACCTAACAGCACTTTTCAATACCTGAGAGCAAGTTATCAAAAAGACTAAGCACAATGAGATGCACAATGGGAAAAACAAAAGACAACTGTCAAAGATTGAAACAGGACGTTCCAGATGGACTAGAGGCAAAGGAAAACAGGACCGCATTAAAAAAAAAAAAAAAAAAAAAAAGAAAAAAAAAAAGAAAAAGAAAAAGTGCACTGTGTGGATAATTTAACATTGGAACAGGCTACCCAGAGAAGTTGCAGAATTTCCCTCCTTGGAGGTTTTCAAGACCTGAGTGCACAAAGCCTTGAGTAGGATGGTCTTTCTTCATAGCTTACCCTCCTTTGATGAAGAGGCTGGGCTAGATGTCTTCCTCAAGTCCCTTCCAACCTGAACAGTGCTAAGATTCTAAGACAACAGGGTGACTTTTGCAGAAAGCATGCATACAAGATACACTCCTGAAACATTAAACTCTCTATGCATTTCTAATGCATACTTGAGTACCAAGAGTTCTTCTGCCTTTTTCATACTCAGATTTTAGTTGCCATGGTAACACATGCTGACTTGGGACGCTCTCTCCAGTGGTATTCTGATTTCTATAGACTGAAAGCAGCTACTACCCTTTTTTCACAGGCTCATATATTTACTCTCTCTGACACAAATATATTCAATGGCACATTCATGCCTCTGAACTTGAAAGATATGTACTCTAATTCCCAATTATTCATTTAGAATCCAAACCCACAGGTCTAATGACTCAGTTTCTGGGGTAGAGCAATTCATGTCATTCTGCAGTCACAGTGTACAGCCAGCCTAAAGAAAATGCTCCTGAAAATTTTTTCATATTAGATGGGAGTGTGAAGTCAAGGGAGTTTTCAACCAAGGAAACAGCAGGAAAACAGGCAATGAATACAGTTCAATCAGTTGTGGAAGACATTCTGTTCAAAAAAATCTCTTGCTTTCATTAAGATGAAATATTAAGGCTTTTTGCTCTAATCTATGTTTACATGCAATGTGATTTCTGTACCAGTCACAGATTTCCTGGTGCTAAATAAAGAGACTATGGTCACCATCTTTAGCATCGCACAGTACAGGACATGTTCTAGACCCTACAGCCAAAGCTGTAGCTGCCACACAGTGAAACCTCACTTCCCCACTCAGAAGGGCATCTTTCCCTTGGCTGCCTATGATCTGCAACAGACATGGCTGCAACTCAAAACACTTGTTCTTCTAGGCAGAACGCAAAAAGGAAAAGATGACATAGTGCTAGAATTTCCGTCTCTAGGTAATGCAGTTAGTCTCCTCTGTCAGAATATACCCTAGACAATCATGTTTATTATTGTTGGTTTTTAAGGCAACCTATTAATCTTGTTTGTACTATACATGCAGGAAAGCTGACAAAGAAAGATGAGATTCTGATCCTATATCTGTACAATGCAATACCACATAAATCACTAAATGCCTCTTAGTTTTAAATTATGTAATGTTTGGGGCTTTTTTTAATTTGCTCTACACACTTGCTGATTATACAATTATAATTTCTTGGCAACCAGAAGTCTAGTTCACCTAACACACTCTTTAATAATGAGACTTATTAAAAATCTTCTGCTCAAGAATAAACACTATCATAGTATTTAATATAGAAAAGTAATTTTTTTGCACTGACTTGAAAAAATAGTATGATTCACCAATTGAAAACAGAAAATCATAAGATAGGAAGACAGAGACTATGAACTGAGAAACTATGCATTTTAGTTTTATATATTCTTCTCTTACCCCTTCATTTGGCCAAAGCTTCTGCTGCTACTTAAATTTAAGTTTAAAGTGGCATGAAAATGGTGCAATTACATTTTCAATTACCTCTTAAGAAATCTGAGTACTGTGTCTTCCTGGTTTTCTACTTGAAATGCAATACTTAATTGAATATTAAAAACACCAAACTCAAAAGCATAAAACATTGAGCATGGAAAGCTGCCAACTATACTTATTCGACTTGTTTCACACAGTGAGAACAATGCTGGACTTGTACTATCCATAACATTTATAGCTAGTATACAGACAAAACAGTACTTTTGTTAGGTTAGAGATTTGCCTGGATGTCTGATTTTAAACTTTATTTTCAAAGTTTTATAACCATATTGACAATGCCATAAGCCAAAACCAAAGTACACCAAACAGAAATTGGCAGTTATAAAAGAGCTTTCAAATTTCAATTGCTCATCAGTCAGTTTGAAGAGGCAACTCTTAACAGCCATAGAGCACCAAGCTAGTTCCTAGCAATACATACATATGTACATGGTCTCTGTTGCAAGCCAGTACCTCACCTGGGGTTTCAACCTTTGCTCACTGGTACTCTAACTTCAGGAACCTTTCTCTTTTTTTCCATTGTCACAGAGAATACAAATTAAGCCCCTGACAACATATTCTAAATTTACAAAGAATGGGAAGCCATTTAGACAAGGTTTTGTATGTCTGATTTTATGAAACCAAAAAACCAATTTACAGTCAGAGAATCTGAAGCTGGCAAGAATAATCTTCCCCTGTGAACAATCCTGCTCTCCAATCTCTTTCCAAAGTTTATACATTAGTCAAAAGTTTGTTCTTCGTATATATACAGTCATTCACTGTAGAAATAAGCTCAGTGAACTCTAATCCACATCTGAACACATTCATTAATCCAACACTGTAAAGTAATATTCAGGTTACTGTACTGTTATTATACACTTTATGTTCAAGTAAGAACTCATACTAATTGGATAGTGAAAAGGAAACCTGGCTTACTCAAGATGATGGCTTTCTTCAATAAATGTTTCTGTTTTCACAATGAGGTGGATATGAGGAACTGCACCTACTTTGACCACAAGTGAGGCTGCAATTAAATTTCTATTTTAATGTAACTATATATTTTTGATCTTACAATTTGACTATTACTATTATTATGCATCTGAAATGTAGCATTTTCTGGAATTGCACTGCTGTATCTTGACATATAATTCACACATTTAATTTTTAACATGCCAGTTATATTGAAGTAAAAAGCCAAATGACAACTACTAAACTAGCCCCCTAATTACCGTCATTTTCAAATGTCATATATTCTAAAGAAAATAACTGTGCTCAGCAAAAGTTTCACTGTTGCCCTTAATTTAGAGAAAAATAAACCCTCTTACCGTATCGATCCAATCATGTAGGGCTGTGCTAGCTGTACTACAATAGCTCCACTCCCAAGCTGATGGCATGTGTACCCAGAATCCCAGTCATAGTTTTTTGTGTCTCCATTCAATAAGGCATTGCGACTGCGACTTACACCTTCAATCACACTGGCACAATCTGCAATTGTTGCAACGTTTTCAGTGGGAACTGAGAATTAAAAACACAAAGACAACAATCAGAAAACAGTTCAGATACCAACAGTCTTTAATTCTGACAAAGAATTGGGAAAAAGAAAAAAAAGAAAAAGGATGAAAGTATGATCAAACATGGAAATATAACTCTTATTTAACACAAACTATGAAGCAGAATCAAGTGGTACAGATAATTTTTATAGCATTGATCCCAGAATAGCTTGGTAAATTAACAGATGGATTTCTGTCTTGGTGATATGAAAGCACTCTTAATACAATTGGGGAAAAAGACCTTGTCCAGCAAAACTTCTGAAATTTTCAAACCATTTCTTCCTGTTTTCATGATGAACTCACGCCCCCGGCCAAAAAAAAAAAAAAAAAAAAAAAGGCGAGATAGAGGTAGAGAAAAATAAGTGGCAGATACTTTAAAGCACTGATCTGGACTGTGGGAAGTCAGGACTCAAAGTCTTCAAAACCAGGGCTTGAAGTCTTCCAGCTCAGGAGACTATTCTCAACACTGTACTTCTGACAGTCTCTCTGACTGTGATGAGAAATTGCACCCCAGAATTTAGGAAGTAAAAATGCTTTTTAATACTTGCAAACCCCTTCAATACAAGTATTGGACTACAAGATGGAAGGAGACATCAATAGGTCTGCCATACAAATGGAACAGCAAGCGCAGAAGTACTTCTCATTCCATCAAGAGACAGGAAAAAGGTATGACTGACTGCCACAAAAAAAAAATTATAAAATCCCAATAGCAAAAGAAAAGATACTACTTAAACCCCATCCTCTTGAAAAAAGGAAGGCCGAAACACAGGATAATGATTTTCCTCCAGAAGACAGGAATTATATAGTATTTCCCCCCTGCCATGTTAATTTCATCAAAGATCTTTGCCAGATAATTCTTTTTTCTATCCTATATGCAGCCATAAAAATGCCAGCATGCAGCAGCCTGCTATGCCCAAGAAAGTCAAAGGTGTTACTGCAGAATATAAAATTTGCCTTCTTTCATTATGCAATATAATGAAATATAATATAATATAATATCATATAATCCTTACATGCAGTTATTTGAATATTGCAGGGATAATGAGCAAGTTGGGGAACTCAAAGAATTTTCCAATTAGTAAAAGAATTCCTGGCAAAATCATGACAAGAAGGGAGTAAAAAAAAAAAAAAAAAAGTAAGATTACAATTCTAATTGCACAGATTGTACAGGCCAGTGCTAAACTGCTGGAACATCTGTAATGAACTCTTTCTTTCACTTCTATAACCCCTCTCACAATCAATGTACATATCCAACACTATGGTCCATGTGTCAGTATCACCTAAATTCAGTTCTTCCTTCTCCCTGGTACATCCAAAACTGAACACTCTAGCTTGGAAACTGCTGTTATAAACCAAATTAGATAAAACATAATATAACCCTCTACTAGGCATTTTTAGAAGCAGGGGAACATTACATACTCAGCAATAAAAAAAAGAAAAAAAAAAAAGTAGTGTTGGGAGTTGCTATTCTTTAGCAAAGGACATAACTTTAGTGTTGGTTTCCAGAAAACTTTCTAAGAAGAAAGAAAGTTTCTTCTTGTACTTACTTAGTCCTGCTTAATGTGATTTAAATCCAATGCTAAGTAGTCTCCCCCTTCCTTTCAAATCAAACACAATTCATAGTATAGTTAGCACTTGACATAATTTCAGCAATTTCATCAAGGATCAACAACAGCAGCTCCTCTGGGAACACGCTGTAAGAAAGAGCTGTATTTTCTTGTGCATAGAGTACTTTTCCAGCACTGTTTTACAAGTGTTTCAACACTTGGCTTTGGAATTACCTATTATTTCCCTTTGTTAACATTTAATCAAGTATGGCACTTTCTTTCTGTAATTCAGAGAGAAACGCAAGCTTTTTGAATGTCACCTTCCAGCAAGATGATGGTAAAAAGAAAAAAAAAGAAAAAAAAAGAAGCTATTTAAGACACCCTAGTCAAAGCTCATTTTTTAGTTAACATCCTCAACTTTTCAAACTCTCTCTATTCTCTCTCAATAATAATAAAAAAAATTAACAAGGCTGAAAAATGATGCTCTCTGAACATGTAAAAATCAAGGTTGCCTGTCGAGCCTTTGGTTTTTTTTGGTTAACATGTTGAAAGCACTGATTGTTTTATCTAAATGATAACAAAAATTCTTTCAGCACAGGCTGTATTAAAAATATGTTAAGATTTTGTGTGTCAGCCTCTGATAAAAGACAACCAATCTGTGTGGTAATTCAATTTAAAAGAGAGGAAAAATAAGTTACCAAAAATTACCTGAACAACAATGATTAACTTAACAAAATTTCCAAATTCACAATATCTCACACCAAACATTTTCGAAAATCAGAAGAACAACAAACAAGCCAAAACAAGAATGCAACAAAAAAATTGGAAATACAGAAGACATAAAACCAACACTATTCAAATTTTCACGAGAAAACAAATTATGTATAGTACAGATGTAAATGTACCATTTTAAGACCACGGCATACTGACAACTTAATTACATACTTTTAATAGTTGTCTGTAAAATATGTATTTAAAATACTACAATGTCTGAAAATGGCTGAAATATAGCTATGTGAAATTTCAGAGCTAATTATAAGAGTCTCCAGCACCCAAAAAAGAGATAATTTTCCATGAAGAGCTAGGATTCTGTTTTAAGTGTGCTAGTGGTGTCAGGAGCATAATCTTAAGAAAACCACCAACCAACCAAAACACCATAAAACACACAGAGGAAAAAAAGTGTAAGCTTGTTGCTAAGTAATAATCCAAGGCAGTGGAAAAGCAATGGTTTCTGAAAAATCTACCGCACTATCAAATGTACTATCACCTTTGCTCAAAAACAGTTACTAACCCCACCATACTATTATTCTAGAAACTTCTCAATTCCCTATTACTGAAGAGACATTCAGAAATTCTCAGATTAGAATCATAGAATTGTTTAGGTTGGAAAAGACGTTTAAGATCATCGAGTCCAGCCATCAACCATGCTCACTAAACCAAGTCCTGAAGTGCCTTGTCTATGCGTTTTTTTGAACACCTCCAGGGATGGTGACTCCACCACTTCCCTGGCAGCTTGTTCCAATGCCTGACAACCCCTTCAGTAAAGCGATTTTTTCTAATATCCAATCTAATTTTCATGTTAGAATTTCTGCTGCAATTTAGGTCACTTGTTTACAAAAACATACTGCCAAAACCAACAGCCTTGTTTCTATTTTTGTTTCTTTTTTTTTTTAATCTGCCAGCTATCCAGCTTTTACAGTAAGAAAAAACTGTTGATTCCCTATTACTGTAACAGAAAAAAAAGAGGGGATTACAAATACAGAAACTCTTTTTTTCCCCACTGTTCATACAGCAGTTTTGCTCTGACAAATCTGATTTGCTTTTATGGAACAGAAAAATTGTGCGTCAGGAAAGCATACACATTCTATAAACAGACAAAAGAAGATGATCGAGGGCATAGGACAGCAGCATCAAAACATTCATTAAAATGTACTTTCTTGTCTCCTGGTCTTATGATGCAGTATGGAGCGATGAACAGCTTAGCAGTATATGTAATTCTAGTAATAATATTTTTATAAAGGGTTGTCATTTTCAAGGCATGGCCTAAGGCCTATCTATTCTGGCTATACTTAAAGATGAGACAGCTATGTTATTCAATTGTCCTTAGAGATCCCCTAGGAGAAAAACATACCAGGAGTCTGTGGTAGCCTCAGTCATATTTATTTATTATTCCTTAAGGTTTTGGTTGGTTTTTTTGTTTGTTTTTGGTTTTCCTGCCCTCCCTTAATTTTTAGCATACTTGACTTTCCATAGGAATTAATTTTTCCCTGAAGTACTCAGAAAAAAATTAATACAGCCATTATTAACTGTCTTCTATATCCGAGTGTAAAGTACTTTCTTTCACCTCCCAGTCTGGACAAGTCAGCTTTTGCTTTCTGCCCATCCACTGTAACTTCACTGCAATCAATAGGCTAACATGGGGGAAAGAAAAGACAGAAAATCCTCAAATAACTCTGTGCAACACAGGAAGGAACAGAACGCAGTGGGTTCCTGCACCAGCTCACAAAACCAGCCATTAACAAACCTTAATTTAGTTACTAAAATAAACATACAGAGAAACAGCAGATCTACTAAGCAGTCTTATTTTATAGGGAAGCAGTAATTTAAAGAATTATGGACTGTTGAATATATTTACACTGCAGTCTAGGCAACAGTCAGTCAAAGGTTCTCAGCTAAGTGTCATCATTGCAATACAAGTGTTCATTATACTGAATTATCTTAAGACACAAACCCATCACTTTGTGAGGAAACTACAAACAAGCAATTATACTGGAATAAATAAATTTTTGTTTTAGTTAATACGAATAAGTTATTTTTCTCTCATGCTGACATCCATTAACTGCTCAGCTTTCTATTGCTCCATTTTTAATGGTAAATTTGCATTCTTTCTCTACCTGAACATCTACTGACCTGACAAAAGTTTCCTCACTACAAAGTAAAAAGTTTCCTCACTACAAAGTAACAGTTAGAAAAAAAAAAAAAAAGAATTAGGGATGTCACTATTATTCCAGGATTATGATTTTATTGTATTAAATAGTTAAAAGCATGTTGGGCATTTTGCTTTCATTATTTTCCACACGCAAAAAGATTTGTTAAGTCTAGTCTTTATTCAGTATATAAATTAGCACTTGCTCACTTGCTACATGGTAGAAAATATTAAGTCTACAGACTTTTCAGTTAATTAGAAGTACAGTCACAAGGTCCTGTCTCCCCTTCCACATACTCTTTCTTATTTTCTGGAGCTGAAACTTGCTGATGACATTGCTATGTTCCATTTGAATCTTCAACCAAGAAATCAATCAAGAAATATCAACTTCAAACAGATATAAACAGCATTTCCACCTGTTTCAGTGAAAAGCTTTCTGCAAGCCATATTTAGCTAGAAAAGAAAACCCCACTAATATTTGTCGATGTCCACCTCTCAGTTTGGATTAGAGTAACTTCAAAGAAGGCTGATTTTTCAGTTGATATCTGCTAGAGATTGTGATTTCTGATCCAATACATTAGAATAAAAGCATTCAAGTCATTATAACTGGCCATACTTTTAATTGCCAACCAATCAGCTCGCTATAGGGCTCTTTCATTAAACACTCCATCTGAAGAAGTCTTTCAGAAATAGCAATTGTTTCAGAAGAGCCCTAGGAAGTATGCATCCTTCATTGTGGCACTGGAAATGGGAAGAAAAGAAAAAGAAAAAAAAAAAAGTGTCCTGGTTTCAGCTGGGATGGAGTTGATTGTCTTCCTAGTAACTGGTACAATGTTGTGGTTTTGAGCTAGGTATGAGAAGAATGTTGATAACACTGATGTTTTCAGTTGTTGCTAAGTAGTGTTTAGTCTAAAATCAAGGACTTTTCAGCTTC
>JAVJGG010000055.1:682548-697522 GCA_035590195.1 Aviceda cuculoides
GGATTCTGCATTTGTTCAGGGGTGAATTTCCAAAGCATTGGAGGTGCCCACTTTTCTAGGTACTTGCCCATACTACCCCACACACCCTGCCACTCATAATTATCCGTCCTCGGGGCAGATCTCTGGGTGATCTTCTTAAATAGCTTAACCTTAAACAAGAGCTGAACCACATTCAGGGGCATGCTAATTCCTAGCAGTGGGGCTAGGACCATGCTGGTCTCAACATCCTGAGTATTCGAATTTTTCAAAATTCTCAAACACCACTGTAACTGGACTGAAGGAGAAAGGAGAGGGGAAGAAAGGTACCCCACCCATAGATTGGTTTTCCAAGGAGGAAATGTGAATGGTGTAATTATTAATAGTTTCCCACAGATGGCTCCCAGATTTTAAAGGTGACAATGTTGAGTGCAATCCACAACCAATGACTTTATCATACCATAAACCAGTGTTATACAATACATCAAAGAGAAAACCTAATCCACCTCCTGTGGATGACAAACAGCAGAAAAGGGACTACATACAGCATAACAGAGCTTTAAAACCAGAGCAACAACTCTAAGAACACATTAATCAACATAATGACCAGCGACTATTAGACTAATATAATGAATGCTTATAACAAATTTGTTTTAACCAGCTCTGGCCAGGTGTGTCTTTATCCCAATCCTTCGTGCACCACATTGGGCGCCAAAAAGGACTGTTGTGGTTTAACCCCAGCCAGCAACTAAGCACCACGCAGCCGCTCACTCACTCCCTCCCCCGCCCCCAGTGGGATGGGGGAGAAAAACGGGAAAAGAGGTAATACTCGTGGATTGAGATAAGAATGGTTTAATAGAACAGAAAAGAAGAAACTAATAATGATAATGATAACACCAATAAACTTACAACAGTAATAATAAAAGGATTGGAATATACAAGTGATGTGCAGTGCAATTGCTCACCACCCTCCAACTGACTCCCCGTTAGTCCCCGAGCAGTGATAACCCCCACCCCCACTCCCCTCAGTTTCTATACTGGGTGTGATGTCACACAGCATGGAATACCCCGTTGGCCAGTTTGGGTCAGCTGCCCTGGCTGTGTCCTGTGCCAGCTTTTTGTGCCCCTCCAGCTTTCTCACCGGCTGGGCTTGAGAAGCTGAAAAGTCCTTGATTTTAGACTAAACACTACTTAGCAACAACTGAAAACATCAGGGTGTTATCAACATTCTTTGCATACTGAACTCAAAACTCAGCACCTTACCAGCTACTAGGAAGACAATTAACTCTATCCCAGCTGAAACCAGGACACAATAAACCAGAATGAGAATGGAGTAGAACCCTTGAACTGTTGATTTTAGTCTGCAGTGGCTTCCAGTAGGAAGTGCACATAAGCCGTTAAATGTATTATAGCTAAATAAAGTAATATTAAGGAGGTTGCTCCTCAGTTGTTTGGTAGTGAAAGTACTGAACATATTCAAAATAAGCTATTGGTCTGTGTTAGATAATTGCAGTATTCAGGAAAAGCAAGAGCTGTTGTCTGTTTTTTTTGTGGGGGAAGTTATTTATCTACCCTACAAAATAGGTCTTCATTTGTTTTAATATCAGATTATCTACACAAACTACACCTGGGATATTTGGAAGACTTTCTTTTATTTGGAGACCGTGCTTCAATTATGATAGTATGACTTCCAAATGCCTTCAGTTAACATTAGTCCTTTGCTATGGCTACCCCAGTCAGTATTCTAAAATATATAAGGATTTGTTGTGAAGACACTTCTACCGTTTCCTTAGCAATTCTTGGAGAAAAACTACTCATACATAAGTCTGTCAAGACTCTGAAGGATCAGCACCTCCAATATCAAGAAATCTGTATAGTGTACTGATTTTTTTCTTTCCCTGTCATTTCGATAAGGAGATTACTGAAACTATTAAAGGTAAAATTACAGTCAAGTATAGCATAAAAGTGTTGCAGCACTGGGATTTAATTTAAAGAGAAAAACTTGAAAAAAATCTTTTGAATGCTTTTTACATTTGCTTTAGCTATATGTGTTGAATGTTTGATATTAATGGCGTGTAATTTTAAAGTCGATTTTTTAAGTAGAGCAGCCAAAGCAGAAAATGGAGAAATACTTTCCTAAGTCCTTTAAAAAGTTAATCTTGACAATCAAGACTTGCTAAGTCTTGATTTAGGCAAGATGTCAGGGGATTTGTTTGTCATCAAAATAAAAAAAGATTGTTACAGCCTAATGCTATATATATATATATATAAAAGTGTCCTGTGAGTTGTGAAGCTTAGTGAAATCTTCTGTCATCTGGGTTTGAGTCCCATGACCACCATAATTTTCTTGCTTTTGTTTCCATTCATTGTCTCTTGCTGCTATTGACGTAAGCCTACCTTCTTACCCTGTCCTCTGTCACCTTGCGTCAACTTCAGTTACTCCAGTTCCTATCTACAGACTCCATCCCTCCCAAATATCATCTAGGTGAGATGTATCCAGTTTCTCTGGGTTTCCACTATTAAGGTCCTGTAAGATGCCACTGACCCTCAAGCATGTCTTCGTAACAAATTTAGAATTTTCAGAGTTTCCTTTTAAATGTGGCACATTTAACTAAAATGTAGCAGTTAATGAGCAAACCAAAAAAACCTGTGGATCATTGAGCCTTGTTTTTGGTAAAGTGCTAGTTGTGTTTGTTATCCGTATCTAGCAACAGGTGCACTCAAGAAAGACTAAATATTGAAGACAAAGACTGTTTTCTTCACAAAATGGCTTAGTACTGTTCACTTGGTAAGAATAACTGTTGGCATGTTTTCACAGAATATGAATATGTGGTGCAGAGTCATGGTCTAATTATTTCACAGGAGATGATTTAATGGATAGTGATAGTCATAATGGGAGAGGAGGAGGGGGAAGACTGAAATAAAATATATGTTAATACAAAAAATTGTGCATCTATTTAAAGGTGAAGTTTTGTCAAGATAATATTGAAATACCTAGCACTTAACTTGAGATGGAATATAGTAATATACTCTTCTCACTGCTGTCACACATGTATATTTTAATACCTATGCTGTCTAAGATCGTGTATGACTAATCTCAGGAGATGTACCTGATGATTGCATGTGCTGCAGATACCATATGGAAGGAAGCAATGCTACTGCTTACGTACTTCATGCTTTTCTCCATAAAGGATACTACAAGGAGCTAAGTATTTTTTCTTGTTTATTTATATATACATGCAATTTTTCTGTGTATCTTTTCAGCTCATGGAAAAAACTGACCAAGAGTACTATACTCTGGATGACATGTTTGTTTCCAAAGCAGCCAAAAGAGCACGCAGTGGGGAAGAGGAAGAAATACAAAGAAGAAAAGCAATACATGAGCACCAGCAGCTTACTGCATGCATGGAAAAGTGCCCATACTGCTTTGATAGCAGTGAACTTTCTAAACATCTTATTATTGCAGTTGGCACCAAGGTAAGAAAATAACAGTTTAACACAGGTGTAAAAATAAAAAAGGAATAAAGGAAGGCAGTGTTGATGTTAGAGTGCCTAAGATTAAGAATGGCATCACTTCTATGAAATGATTTATTGTTCTGCATCTTATTTTTTCTTGCCCTTCTGATTGATTTCACAAATTCCTCAAGGGTGAGGGAAGAAAAGATATAAATCTGTCATGAATTTTGAAGCTCATCTTTGATATCAGAACTTCACATTTGTGGAAGACCCGAGTAATAATAAAAGGTCTGAGTGCAGAGATTAAACTGTAGGTGGATTTGTGGAGGACTAAATCACACTGCACTGAGGGAAGTTTGAACTGGTGAAGAACTGTACCTCAGTGATGTCAAGAAAATTAAGTGTAGAACTCAATTTTTAAGCCTAAAATCCTTTGAAATAGGCAGAAGTTTGATTTGGGGAATTTTCCTGTTTCTGTTAATGCTTTTAAAAGTTGCGTAAATATTTGGATTTATAACATCTGAAATGCTTCAGTATAGGCTTTTTTTTGTCATTCTTTCACTAAAGTTTTCATTTATTATTGATGTTTTTCATTTGATTTGAAATTTTTTATAGGCCAAGTAATTAAATGCATAGATATGTATTATGGTACATTGCATTTATTTTTTATATAGATAGATTATATATATAATGCATACAGGTGTGCATCTGTGTATGTATATAATCTGTGTATATATGTGTGTTATATAACTAACATACATATACAGAGATATATCTATATCTGTATACATTATATATATTATATTTTATTAAAAATACATTCATCTATATATGTATTTTAAAACTTATTGTAATGGACTAAACTGTATGATTTCATAATAGTTAGGATACCAGTTGGTCTATATGGCTGATATTACTGCCTTGTTGGTGAAACTGCTCTCTGGATACTACTAGTTCATTGGAGCTACCGATGGATAATGGGACCTTTTTAAAAACACTAAAATTACGGATACCTTGCTGTAATAAGAAGGTAATGGCTTCTATTGGTTTGACTTTAGCAAACAATGTGTTTCTTAGCCTCAGCAACGGGAAGGTTTTTAATGCTAGAAATATGGGCACTTCAGTTTTTGTTTGCTTTTTATAGGTATACCTGTCTCTACCAAGCAACCAGTCCCTTACTGAAGGTCACTGCCTGGTAGCTCCTCTACAGCACCATACTGCAGCCACTCTTTTGGATGAAGACATCTGGGAAGAAGTACAGGTCAGCTGAGAAATTGCCTTATGTTCTAAAATTTTTATAAAATAATGTTGTTTTGAATGATAATATGCTTGTCATAAGTACCTATTTTCATAATTTCCAGCCTGGCAGCTCTCTTCTGATTCCACTAAGGGGCAGAACATTTTTGCATTATTGATGAAAATTAGTGGTCAGATATTGAAAAAGGGAGATGCAAGGTAAACACTTGTCGTGGTTTCAGCCCAGCCGGTAACAAAGGACCACACAGCCGCTCGCTCACTCCTCCCGCCCCCCTCCGGTGGGATGGGGAGGAGAGAAAAGGGGAAAAAAAAAACAACCCGGAATCTCGAGGGTTGAGATAAGGGCAGTTTACTGGGACAACACAAAAAGAGAAGTTACAACAACAACAACGGTACTAATAACAGAATATACAAAAGGAGTGATGCACAGTGCAACTGCTCACCACCTGGCACCTGATGCTCCGCCACTTCCCCCACCAAAAGCCAAGAGAACCCCCCCAGCCTGCTCCCTATGTATATACTGAGCATGATGTTACATAGTATGGAATAGCTCCTTGGCTAGTTCAGATCAGCTACCCCGGCTGTGCCCCCCCACCTCCCAGGTTCCTGTAAAAATTAACTCTATTCCCAGCTGAACCCAGGACACTGCTCCATGTATCTCTACCACTGTGAAGAAAGTGGGGGGAAAAGTGAAAAGGAAGTCTCAAGCTGGATCCTTGGAGCTCCTGCCTATATCTAATTCAGCAAATTGTTCTTCTTTCAATAAGAAGTTGGCAGAGTTTCCCATTCACTCAGCATAGGAATACCAACTCCCAGTCCAAGCATAAGAAGTTAAGAGAGGAAGGTGTCTTAGCCTCAAAAATCCCCACCTCAGTGCTAACCTTGAGCTCAGGGCACAGGAGGACCAGCAGGAATGACCCACCAACAGCCAGTAAGGCCTTCTGAAGGAAGATGAAGTAGTGACTGCATGGCATACAGGAGTTGTGTGTTAGTCACTAGTCCAAGAAACCAACTGTCTTAACACTTGGTTTTCTGAACCAGAATGAATCACCTTCAATGTAGCCCTGGCCTAATAAGGAATGTAAATCATTAAATAAGGAATTAACAGTTTTTCTAATTATAAAGATCTCCAAAAATATAGAAGAGGAATGTGAGCATCAAGACATTGTTAATGTGCAAGTGAACTGCTACATTTAACTTGCTTAGCAGAAATTGCAAAGAGGAAAGAGTCAAAAAGAAAAAAGTCTTTTAGCTGCAGATGAGCTTCAAGCATGCCAGAGAGCAGGCACCTGTTCCATTTGTACTTTTTGGAAGTTGTCAGAAACTGTATTCTAGAAAACAGGCCGCAAAAATTACACCAGTGACCCTGGAGTAAATTACTATTCATTAAAACTTTAATGTTACAGTAACTATAAATGACAATTCTTCTAACACTGAATTTTGGGCATAATTCTAAAAAGAGTAAAATTTTCAACTTTATTTTTAAGACCACCCTCCCCTGTGCCTCCAAGTATGGCACAGCATATTCTTTAAGCTCACAGAATTTCTTGCATATTCCCCTCCTCCATCTTAAAAATGAAAAAAAATCTGCTACTCAAAGTAAAAAGCACAACTGTATTTCAGAATATCTGAATAAGAATCCCCCATTTTTCTTATTGATATTGGTGTTTATAGCTTTATTTTAGCTACCCATTGTAATTCCCCTATCTTTTAACTCTTATGTAGAATTCTGAAAATATTTACCTATAATTATTATGGAATAAGTCCACTCTAAAGCACCATGTCTGAACACCTGAAACATCACACACAAGAAAATATAAACAACAACAACAAAAATTTATTTTTTCTACAGTTATGCTAATTTGTACATATTTCTCTTTTACAACAAGCCTTGCATCATTAAGATGAGACACATTAGTCTATTCCATCTTCATGGAACTTTTGCTTCCTTAGTGTAAGAGTATTTTAGCCAAGTTTGATGAAACCACTGTATTAACTGGTCTGGAACTTATTAATAACTGAAGAACTGACATGTTTGCACACAACCTTCTTGACCCATAAGTCAAGATAACTACAAAGTCAACATAAAAGTTCTCCTTAAAAGACTGGGTGGGTAGGAAAACTCCACAGTACAGTCAAGTCATTTCTTCTAGCCAACATTTGAAGTAGCACCAACTGATTCTGAAAACCATAAGTTGGAAGAAGGAGCAAAGTGTGGGAGGAAGCAAACCAAAAGAATTTCAGAAAGCCCCAGCAAAACTCTTCTCTCCTTTAAAAAGACCACTAGAAATAGGAAAAACTCTGCAAAGAGAGCTACAAAGCTAAGTCCTTTCCTGTCAGCCTGATCCAATACACCTTATACAAAAGAACTCTCCATTGTTTGTGACTCCTGTGGTGACCTCTGTTTTCTCTTAAGTACTGCAACTACTTCAAGTAATTTCCATGTTATCTGCATACAGTTCCTAATTCTAATACCCCAAACAAATTCTTATCTGAACATATGAAATAAAATACATTTTTTAGCTCCTTATGCAGATATAATTCACTAGAAGCTAAAACGAACAAAGATATTCAAGTTCAGTTATGCCCGAAAAAGAAAAGAACGTAATTTTCCAGTCTTACAGCTGCTTTCAGAATTCTGCCTGAAGGTTACACTCAGCAGTTACTGAGCTTCACAACATTACTTCTATTCCATAGATTTTTCAATACAAACTATTAAATCTATTAGATTCCTCGCACCTGCACTTAAGAAATTGATATAATGACCATAACATTTTCATACCAAAACATTTCCTTTTTAGGTAACAGAGAACAAATATATTCAGCTTTTTAAATTGCATCATGGCAGTTGCATATGATGTAAGCCATGAAGCTACATAATAAAGATTAGACTATGAATTTCACCAAAATGGCAATTTTGAGTCATGTACTACTGAACTTACTTTAAAATAAAATGGGATAACAGATGTTCTTCAGTGCCTAGATGCCTCCTTCCCCCCCTGCACTTTTTAAAATTTTTTAATTTTTTTTAATAATTTGGTGGTTTGTTTCTGAACAGCTCAAATTATACTGTGGATGACCAGTGTTTATTTGAGAAAAAACGTCAAGTAAGTTCAAACAGAGTAAATAGGCAGAGAAGATAGATTTTAAAATCAGTTATTTTTTAAAGATTTTTATAAATGATACACCAGTGAAGTCCTCCAAATACTCAAGAGGCTGGTCAAGAACAGTACTTTCTCCCACTCTCCCCATCTCCCATAAAAAATGTTTAAATGCCATCATCCCTAACTGCACAGAACAATGCATAACAATTTTAACTGAGGTCTAATAGTTGCCAAAGCTAATAGAGGAAACAGGCCAGCCTGGGCAGACACTCAGTTTGCATTCTATGCATTGCTTTAAGCAATTCTCCTTAGCCTATGATTTGGAGGATTCTTTAACAATTTTTGGAAGAAATGTGCACTAAACAAGCTTATAGTACAGAATAAAATGTTCAGTCAACTCCCTAGTTGCTAAATGCCTTTTTAGATCAATTTTAGACACAAACTAATATTGTGTCTAAAAATGCATCTTTTGAGAATTCCAACTTAGAAATTTTTATTTAATTCAACAAGCCCAAACATTTTGTTAAAAGCGTGTGATAATTCAGCAGACTTGTAATAGAAAACCCACAAAAAAGATCCTCTCCAAAATTCAAGTATCTTATCTCAGTCACCTTATTTCTGATAAGGACAAATACAAAACAACCACAATACAGAAACAAACACCAGTAAAATGTAGACTGTCCATTGCCCGTTGAATAAAAAGTCTAGACTCATCAGCATTTAAAAAGATGAATTCCAGAGTCCCATCATCTCCCCAGTTTACCAAACGAAAAGCTAAGAGCTCTTCTGTCAAAGCACTTATGTTTTCTCTTTTACACTTGCCTTATCTAGTGTAGATATTTGATATGTAGAAATTCTAGGTTATCTGAGCAGACACACCATCACATCACCTCTGCCTCCTACCTACATCCTTTCTACTTCATTTGCACCCCTCATTTCTTCCCCCTCAAACATTTAAGTGATGCATATCTAATTAAACTCAGAGCACTGTTTCTGAAAATACCTTCCAACAGTAAATTTTTCCCCCCAATATCAATCACATAGTCATTTCCCAAGCATAGGCCTTACCTGCACCCTGCCCTTGTACTAACGTTCCTCCAAAGAAGTATCGGTCTCCTCCATCACATGCATATCTCCAGTTCATAGCATAAACACTCCTAACAAGAAACAATTCCCAAAGGAAAAAGGAATTATTCACATCATTTAGCTGCAGCCATCCAACTTGGGGAGCTACACTGTGGGAATAGTCACCTGAGATTCCGCAGCACCATCAGTGAATATAAAAAGGCTCCTCTAAAAGGCATTCAAAAAAACCATATTTAGGTTCATGCTCTCTGTCAAGTCCTCGAAGAGGTTCTCCGCTCTCTTTTAATTATATGTACAATGTAGCGAGATTAGCCTTCTCCGGCATTTGTGTTACCTTACATTGGCCTCTAAAATTACTTTGCTGTGAAGTCAGGCAACGTTTATGCTTGTTAGACTATTTCTTTAAAATGTTATACAGTTCTGTGCTGTACCAAATTTGATAGTAGTGGCTTCCAAACAGTTCTTATGTACCAGAAAATTAAATAACTAGCAGCATACTTTTCTGCAGAACATCTGATGTCACATGAAAACTAAAGTGAGCATCTGCACTTCTCCAGCATTCACATTGATGATAAGAAACAAACAGATACACAAGGAAAGCTGGCTTAAGAACAGGCTCCTAAATTTTTTATTGTAGTAACAGAATTCTTAATTAACCAGTTATGAAAAGCATAAAGGAACCAATTTTTGCCAAAAAAGAATGAACTACTGGTATGTATCTTGGCATACTATTACTCTGTAAACCAAACCATGCAAGTCAGAATTGAGAAACACAACTAAAATTTCTAGAAGATAGGCACTTCCTAGTTACTTTGACACACCCATCAGCAAGACAGAAAGACGTGTCTTTTGAATGATAAGAACACTTTGGCTTTGATTTTCTTTGCATTCATATAGGTGATACGAAAAGAAAAGTTTTGGTGGCTGCAGATACTTTTCCTGCTAGCTCGCTTGTGTATGATTAGTTAAAAACCCCAAAAGCTCAACTTACATATGGTACTGTGAACCTTTCAAGATGTCTCATTATCTACAAAATGCAAGAGACTGCCGGTCAGTTGTGAAAACAAAAAATTCTAAATATGCTGCTGACCCCAAACCATATTATTATATTTATTTCCAGACACCTGAGCGAAAGCCCAGTTAGGTGCTAGATGCGATGGTGCCAACACATGCCTATGTGCCAGAGGACAGTAAAGAGCCTTCAGTATCTTCCCAGAAATCAGGTGATGCATAGATGATGCAGACGAGGCACAGGTAACTACAAACTTTTGATAATACAAAGGATAAAAAGAGTTTAAGAAGTCTGAAAAAATAAATTTTCTAACAACGAACAGCAGCTTCTGTTAAAATGATGAATTAAATGCTCTTCTGCGTAAATTACCTGAGAGCATGGTGAACCCCTTTTCCTTGACTGTAATTCAGTACTTGTGAACGTGTCTGACTACTGTTAATGATACAAGCAACATTCTCTTGTTACTAATCTACAGTATGTCAGTCCGCACCAAGAGGATAAAATACATTTATAGTTTCTAGTTTCACCCAAGAGTGAATTATTTCAATTTCATTCATATCCACTCCAAAGAAATAATATAATTTGCCATACTGAAACAATGTTTCCCTTTCATTTACACACTTACCTATGAAGGCAAGATGAAGTATGACACAAAGTCATCTCTCTTTACAGCTGTTATATATGCTTCATAATTTACTACAACCTGGAATCATCAGCAATAATGTCTTCCAGCCCTTCGCCCAATTTTGATCTACCGAAGTTTTAAAATCAAGTTTTCATCTAAATATACATTAAATTCTTCCCTTAAAAAAAGGGGATGATACACAACCTGAATGGGAAGAGTGTCTATGCATACACATATACACAGTGTTTCACATAGACTTAGTCTTCTTCCCTATTAACTCAAAATCAATAATACTTTTGTAAAAAAACGAAGCAAAAATAACCCTCAGCCTCCAACCAAAACATTAACATCAGAAGTTAAACTGAAAAAAAAAAAATAAAATTAAAATTGTCTGACATCAATAAAAGTCTTCATAAATACTCACATAGAAAATTGTCCTGCTACCAATACAGTAATAAAAATAATAATAATAATTTCAAAAAGCCAAGTTCAGTAGTTCTTAGAAGATAATTTTATTGGATAAAAAACCCCTTATTAATATGCACCGAAGAACATAACTGGAAATACCCAAAGGCACAGTTAAGATTGACTGTATGCCTTAATACTATGTACTCATAATTTAGTCCTGATTCTTTCAAATGTCCAAACATGTGACATTTAAATTCTTAATTTCTAGATTCTAAAAAGCTTGTTACAGAAACAGCAACACATTACTCTCTTTTGAATTAATTGCTCTTTTAAATATTTTTAAACTCCATTGTCCAAATTTTGATGCCATAAAAGGAGCGAGGGCATCTGATAAGTTCATGTGGAAATGAACATGTAATGTCAAATCACATGGAAAGCTGGTATAAATTCCCCCCACACAAATCCTACACATTTGAAAAATCAAGGTCCTCAGAAAAAAAAAGTTCCTCAGATTCATAAGGGCTTTTCAAGATTATTCCAATCCAATTTAATTGTAACCACTTAGAAATAAATCTGCAAAACAAACAACAAATTTCCCCCCCTCAACTCTACATAGGAGGACTTGAAAGAACATATTATTTTAAGAGTGAAACATTCTGAAGTTAAAAGACTATAGATCTAGTCATTAACTAAAAAAAAAAAAAAAAAAATTATCCTGCATGTTCATCCTCCCCCCAAAAATAGACATAGTATAACTCGAAAAAATCCCTGGATAGGTTCAGAGTGAAATTTTTTGAAACAGAAAAAACACCCCAAAACCAACAAACAAATAAACCCCACATTTAATTTTACCTTCTAAAGTATATCACAGAATTAATCTTTGTAAACAATGCATCCACTTCAACCCAAAGAAATACTGCCAAATCTTATACAAAAGCTTTAAAAAGTAAGAGTTGAACAGAACTGCAAGTCTCAACTGAGTCATACAGTCAAGGAACTGTGAAAGCCAAAGAAGTTTTCATTTGCAAAACACTGTCAATACTAAGAAAAGAAAGTAATGAAAACTGTAATCTTGCTTCTAAGTAGCCTGGGAGCTAACAAGCCTAAATTCTTGTTAGTGCAGTCTCCAAGTCTGCAGGTGAAAGTAAGCTTTTAGTGGTAGTCGAATGCCAGGGGCAGGGGATCAGTGAAACTGCACAACATTGGGAAGGTGCTGAGAACAAAATAGCCTTGTGCTGTCACTCTGTAACAGCTTGGTGCACCTGTATCTCTTGTGCTTGTGCACAGTTCTGGTCTCCACACCTCAAGGAGTACACAGTAGAGTCACAAAAGGTACAGAGAAGATCACCTAAAATCATAAAAGCAACACAGTAGATGGAACCAAAGAGGAGATGGTTGAGGGGACTATGCTTGACATTGATAGAAATCTTAATAAGACTTGAAAAGGTGAACACAGTGTTGTTATCCACCAGACCTCACAATACTGGAACTAAAAGACACAAACTAGTAAAAGAATTGTGTAAATGGATAAAACTACTTTCTTTATGCAGTGGCTAATGAGCTTTTGGAATTTGCTGCCACAAGAACCTGTGAGAGCAGTTGGTAACAGCCCAGAGAAGGACCTTAGACAAATGAACAGACAAGAAATCTATGAACATATACTAACAGGATCAGAGGAGTATAAGGCAAACGCAGCGCAGAGGGTGGCCAGGCTCACAGGCTCTCCCTGACCCAGCAGCTCCTGCTCTCAGGGTCAGAGACAGGACACACGGGGAGGTGCCCATGGGGCACTGAAGTTGTTAGTGAGAATGCAGCTTGATTGGACAACTTTGCAATTTGCCATTAAAAGAGACAGGATAACTGAATTGAACAGGATACAGATTTAGAAATCAATATTTAATACACTGTCCACCACTGCTGTGATTCCCCAATACAAACACCAAAGAAAATGGCATGAAGAAAAGTAATTAAGCCACTACTTTACTGATCATGAATTATGTTACTTACAGTATCTAAAATTTCCAAGATCTTTATTACATCTCCAGTGAAGTATGGAAATATTTATCCCAATCTTACAGAAGAAAAAAAGCATGAAAGTATAAAGCTGTAAGAATTTTTTTTGTGGTAAAAAACAGAACCCAAATGCAGAATCTGGTGTTCTACAAAGGTGACTCTTTCTCTCTTTTAGAAGACGTTACAAATCATAAAATAACTGCTTCCATTAGCAGCCTGAAAATGATAAATCACACCTGGTATTCCTATAATAATCCCTACTGTAAAAAACACTATCTTTTAAAACATTTTTCAGTTGCACTGATTTTTTTTCCAAATGTATTTTTGCTATGATCTCTCTCTTCCATTGCTTGCTTTCCTTCACTCACTCATTTCTGCCTGTTGAAGATGCTTATGCGCACTTTCGCATGTCTTATTTCCTATAAATTTGATTCTCTATAGCACCTAATTTGTTCATTTTTATTTATTGGTCTTTTCAGCTTGATTTTTCATTTTCAACTGTGCATGTCCTATACTATTCCATATTAGAGAGTGAATATTCTTTTTGTGGAACAGAAAACTATTTAAAAGCTGCATCAAATGGAACCAGCCACCTAATCCTCCTCATTGAAAATGAGATGAGAAAAAGCGAGTACAGTCCAAGCTCAAGAAGCTTAAGTTCAACAACAGTTCTACAAGCTTCTTTTGAGGAGAAAAAGGACACTGAATAAAGCAGTTTACTTTATGGCTTTCCCATTCATACACTGATTTATACCTTCAAAAAATGCTACACAGAAGGTAACTTGAGGTTTGTGAACAAAGAATCAAGTTTAACCACAGGCAAATTTCCTTTACTATAAAATTTTTAACGTCATCCAAATTATTCCACGACTGAGATTGAGATTGGCCTAGTCTTGGTTAACAGGTGGCTTTTTAAAATTAGAAACTGAAAAGTGAACTCACATAAGTGTGTTCATTGGTTTTATGTATACAATTTGAATATTCATAATGTGTAATTTTAAGTGTGGTACAGTGTTTCAGACACACATCAACAAACCATGCCCATTATCTGGTGAAAAAAGGGGAAAAAGAAAAATACTTTATAAAATGGCATCAAACAACTTCAACAGATGGCCATCACTGATCAGCAAACTAAAATAAACCAGAACTCTTACAAATTTGGCAAAATAAAATTTCCTTTTGTAAAAGCCTGTCTTTTTAAATATATATATGGCAAGTTTTCACAGTTAATTCTAGCTCTTGGAGTGTAACAAAAATCACAGAAGAGGATTTAAAGAAAAAAAGTGTTGAAGATAGCTTTTAAACACAGATTTGCCTTATGCAACTTTAAAATACAACTTGCTGTAGAATTATTATGAACAATATGATAATTTAGTGTTTCGATGTATCTTTATGTATCAATGTCAAGCTGAATAACTGATAATTTTCACCTATGTTAGATCTCTTATGAGGCGAGACAGCTTGAAAACTAACCTAGAAACAGTTTACAGTTTAAGAAACTCACAGGTTATACATTAAAATTCAGAATACAAAAATTCGAACCATGCTACAAAACCCCCTGCTTATTATTATGTCAAAGATGAGAAATACGTAATCTAGATCTCTTAAAAAGTTAATGGTTTCTTCTAAACTATAAACCAAAAAATTAAGAAAAGAATGTACTATACTTCTTTATAATTCATATCCAAATGGATTGGCAGGCGCTCTCTCACATTTCTCAGGTATTTTTATACAAGCCATATTGACCCCTCTTCACACTTTTTCACACAAATATTCATTTTCAGAGGATGAGCTTAAATGCACACTAGCTTTTTTGCTTTTCCTCAAAGCTGAGTTGGGCTCTTTAGGTTAGGATAACTGAAATTGCTATAGCAGGAGTCAGAGGAGGAATCTGAGAAGATAAAAACTTCCTTGATAAAGTTCTTGATGAAAAATGTTATTGATTATGCCTGTAGAGAAATAAGCTTCTGTACCACTAGGACCATTTGGAGCTGAAATTGTAAGTTTAAGCTTAAAAGATCAAAAGCATACATAACC
>JAVJGG010000055.1:708343-722406 GCA_035590195.1 Aviceda cuculoides
CCTCATTATTAAGGTATCTCTCATACTTTTTTGAATTTTATAAAATTGGTTGATGATTGGTTTATAAATTTGACAAGTAGTATAACATTGTATGACGCAGTTCCTTGTACCTTCAAAGTTTTACTTTTCCATCTTTCCAAAAGGAATAGAGGAGAAGCATAAATTTTGGTTGAACTCAATCAGAAGAACTTACTTGAAACAAATGAATAGCTAAAAATTAATGCAGTTTATTTTGAATTATTAATACCTGTAATTCATGCTTTAAAATATTTTAATTTACAAAAAATAAAAATAAAAATCAATAAAACATTAGTACACCCTGTTCTAAAATAACACGGCTTAGTTAAGAAAACAAAATGCAACTGTTTTGCAATTCTAAACGGTTAGTCTGGAAGTAATATAAAATTAATCTTTTATCAGAAAGGTAATAATGTGTTAAAAGTATAAGTAGCTTGGTTTATTGTTTTTAATAGAAAATTGCTTATGAATACCTGCATGAGCTGTCTACTAAATTGTAAAATCTTTGTCATGGCAAGTGATAAAATAAATATATTTAATTTGTCAGATAAAGAGAACCTTGCAATTTTTCTACTTAAGCAGTCACTCAATTGTTAAAATACGCATAATTTGATCTTTCATGCATTCCATAATAACCTAAAGTAACTGAGCATAAATTAACTAAGGCATCCATGATAGTTCATACTTCACCAGTCTCACCATGAAGTGGCTTGTAATAACTACTGTTACTCAGTAATTCACATTCTAAATAAATTTTACTACCTCTGAATTATTGTCAAAGTGTGTTATTTCTTAATAATTTTGATATATTGGAAAAATCTGAACAAACATTCCTTCAATGTTTGGAATGTAAATATGTAAAAAATACAGTTTCTGCAGAAGAACTAGAATATTGTTTTTCAAACTAAAATAAAAACAGTTGAAAACTAAGTGGCAAATAGAAAACAAAATTTAAATTGCGTAAACTTTCATTAGCAATATAAACTAATTAATTAAGACATAGAAAATACACTGAAATATTATGAGGTAGTTTAGTATCACAAAATATGGTCTGGTGTGTAAGTAACCAAAACTGCATTTAAAAAACAGGGTGTTTTCAAACAAAACTTGTTATCTCAAACACTGTATCACGGTGTTTCTATAAAAATATTTAATGAATATTTTGCATTGATATATTATCACCAGTACAAAAAGCACTACCTTTCCCTTTTATGTCAGCTTAGCACCTACCGACTATCTCTGTCCCACAGGAGTATTCGTATGTGGTTGACTATTGACGGCTGGCCTAGTTTAATTTCAATTCCAGAACGGCAGTCATCATCAATGGGGTGTCGAGAGAAGCCATGATCCAAGTCATAGTTCTGAGTATCCCCATCTAACAAAGCAGACTTCAGCTCCCCTTTTACAACCTGTGCTCCATACTTCATTGTTGCAATATTTTCCCCCGGTACTAAGAAGAAAAGGAAATAATTGCTTAATTTTTACAGTCTTATACTGCAAATTAGATGACTGAATGTCAACTGTATTAGGGCAGAACAAAAATTTATTGCCAATACCCTTTCTTGGCCACAAACACATGCTTAAGGAAAAAAAGAAGTACAAAAATAGAGGCATTTTAGAAACATTGCTTCTTCCATTTCATTTGTTGCCCCCTAGGTCTTTTTAGGTAATAATAAGGAATGATAATGTACTAGTACGTAGTATCTACGTTCTCAGCCCCCTTCTGATTTTACAGAATTCTACTGCACCTTCCTCATTCAGTCATCACTTTCCTCCTGGTTTTAAAGTTTTGGTCCATTTAGTCTCTCCTTGTGATCAGCCTCTCACCATACCTCTAATAATATTTTTGCCCTTTCTTTTCTATTTTTTTGTTCCAATTTCAACTGTTTGTTTGTTTTTAAGTGGAAGGAAACTAGAAATCACATAAAATGTTCAAGATGTGGATGCATTATGAATTTGCAGAATAGTATATAGAGTTGTATAGTTATACAAGCTATTTTGATAGCTACACAAGCTTCCAGTACTCTGCAAAGCTAAACGAACCTGAGCGAAATGGGAAACTTTTGGCTACTTGGGCTTTGAACCAACATGATAAAGCAAGTTTTTTTTTATGCCAGTATTTCACAGTAATAAACCTGTTATGTCCTAGAAACAGATCTTCCATCAAGATAACTGGGGATAATGATCCCTAACTCCAACCACAAAACAATATATTGAAGAACCATCCTGTTAAAAAGACATTTTTAACAGTCTGGTTTGAGGAGAAACCCTAGAAAACATGATCTGAAAGCTAAATGATGAAAAGCTGCACCTTAACTCTTCAGGCAGGTTGGCAACAGAAGTATGAATTTTAACAGGCTGTTAAGTTTAACATCAAAAAAACAGAACTTGAAGTGGCAACATTTTAACTGTATTGTAGTACTACTACATAAAAACATCAAATGCACAATCATGAAATTTTAAGTGGTTGTCAATGTTTCCACAGAAAGAGTCCCAAGAGCCTGAACTAGTACCAAAACAATGCAGAAATTCAGTTCTCTAAAAACATTTTTGGTTTTGACCAGATTTTGACAAAGGTAGAAATTTTGAGATTAGGAGCATATTATTTTTGAGACATAAATATGGAGAAAAAGAAGTCAGAAAACACCATTTTACTTTTTCAAATTTATCTGCTACACTGTCAAAAGAATGCCTTGCATGTAAAGAGTTTTACACTATCCTATTATTAAACTCATATGTTTAAATATTAATATCTGTAACTTCTAAGAGAGAACAAAGGGGAGATGCAGTTCTGAGAAAGCAGTTATTTTCAGGGCTCATCATGCATGACTGAGCCTACAGCACAGGCTCTCAAAGAACGTTTAACTTTATTCTTTGCTGTGGGGCAAATACTCCATAAATCACACGTCAGCAAACTAACAATATCTTTCTAAAGCTCGGTGTTAGATATTGTTGAATTAACAGAGAGCACAGACAAACAGAAGTCAAGCAAAAGGCTTCTCACACGTTTTAGGCTTCCATTAATACAATTTTAGAAGACTGGTTTATACTATTTGGGCAAGCATGTAAAGAATAAGAGAAAAATCAAAAGTAGTGGAGAAGAGAAAGGATGAAAATCTTCATGAAGCAGAAAACATGTCACCAATAACGTAAAACCATTTAAATCTCATATATCCTGCAGCCGATGCATTTTTATTTTTAATGTTTTTGCAAAAGTTTTTCTGTTAAACCAGCACTTTCTCTAGGATAATACACTCTTATTACAACATTAATGGTTGAGCAATATCTGAGATACAAAGCAAGAAAATATGTTGACTAATATTTCAGGAATAGAAATGGCAAGAACAGTACATACAAGATATTTCACTTGTAAGCCTATTAAAACACATAATAACAGATAAAAACTCAAAGCACAGATTAACCATATCTTCCAGGCAACTATAGTCACTAAACGAGAAAAAAAACAAACCGAAAACTTGATGCTTACTTAACATGCCCCTGTAGTTGAGGTCCATGTCCCGACTCTCAGAACGAATCTTAATGGCATCTAGGATGGCATCAGGTGACAACAATCCCGAAGGTCTTACAACATTTAGTAGTTCTGTTAGACTCATTAGTGGCAAACGTACTGCTTGCATGATTTCAGCATGATTTTCCTTGGTGTTATGTTTACACCAATTCATCAAAGCTTGGAAAATGTCCTTCTCAGGAGCTGCAAATGAGTCCCTCAGCACAATACTTAGAAGAGCAGCCTGGAAAAGAAAAACAAACAAAACAAATACCCAAATAAACAGAAATAAAATTAAAGGGGGGAAAAAAAGGAAATTAAAATAAGGCAAAAATTAATGGGTATTTTAACTTTTAGTTATTAAAAATAATCTCCAAAGGAGTGACTACCTGAAACTGTAGTTTTAGTTACTTATGCAAGAATTATAGAATCCATCATGTAAATAATAGGTAATATTACAAACCCACTAGGAGAAATAAATCAGAACCGAAATGTGAACTATTCCCAGTTACCATTTCAAATTTACTTTGGAATATAAGAAGTGATCTGGGGATTTGGTAGTATAGTTCAAAGCATTCCTTTAAACTTAGGTTGGTATAAGAACACTGATGAGAAAAATAAAGTGTGGCTTGGAATCACCTTTTTAAACCATTTCTAACTACTTGGCATTTCCACTACTCACCCCCCTCCCCCCTTCCTCTCTCTCTTTTTGTACCAACTTAGAATCAGCAGGTAAAAACTTCAGTGGTTCTTATTCATGCAGAAAACCCACTGATTGCAAGATGAGTACAAAAAGAACTGAACTTTTTGATTTTCACTTAGCTAGCAGAATAATTAGGAGTTTGCCTAAGAAAAGGATAAATCTCTCATATATACCAGGACTGGGTATGCGAAAGATTTCATAGAGTATGCTCTTCCAGATGAATTACATTTGCTGATTTCTTTATTGATAATATGCTCTCAGAGCTCAGATTTAACAAACTGCATGACAGAGGACAGCAGAGAGAAAAAAAACATTTTTTTTCCCTACATAACTAGTAAGTTAATCCACAGAGCAGAGTGTCTTGCACTTATTGAAGGAATAGACCCATCACAGCTTTTCCACTAAAAACACTTAAAAAAAATAATAATTAAACTATCATCCATTCAAGATGCTCTGCTGCTTCACATGAACACCACTTGAAAACATTCTATCATTATTATGTCCAGCTCAAAGACCACTCCAGAGTAAATGGAAAATTTATACATCATAGAACAGCCCGACTCAGGCACAAGTATTTATGCAGCTAACAACAACAGAACCAACACACGAAAAACCCAAACCACCCTACAACACCACCATTATTATGCAATTTCAGAACATGATGACAATCAGCAATATAAATTACACTGAACTCCAGAATGCTTTAGCTTACACAGCAGAAAAATCACCCATCACTGAGGCAGCATATATCAAGAAATTAATAGAATGGAGTAAATGGAGTATCTTCTGCTATCTTCAAATCTTTACTTTCTATCCCCTGGGGAGCATCCAGAAGCAAAGTTATATTATTTCAAGAACACATGAAAAAAGACAAATTAAGATTACATTGCCTGCTCCCACCTTTTAGAACACTCCATCAGATTTACTATATTTAGCTATACTGAATGGTCAAAGTTAAATACCTAAAAAATTTAGAATAGATCACCAGGATTTTTAGTTCAGCTTGGCTTGAACATTTCCAACTGTCACAATTTCGCTAGTATAAAATGATACCTGTTAATTAACATACAAACTCATATTTTATCATGAAGTTGTATACAGATTAAAATTAACATTCCTGGGGAAAAAAGTGCAAACAAAAGGTATACCTTAGAAAGTGATAGGAAGCCTTCACTGGAGAGCACCTCTTGGGCATTTCTATCCATGAACATACAGCACATACAAGTTAATTTGGGAAGGGAATAAAGACTGGCAACATCAAATGTCATACAGACATTCTGAATATCAAGTATTGTGCAAAGATACTCAGACGTGGAATCCTCCAGTTCTGGGAACCCATATTTATGTGCTAGGCTCAGGAAGTCTAGGAGAACCTCCTCCTTCTCATCTCGTAGTGTAGCACGACCAGTGTAAATATATTTCAACAGCATGGTAAATGCTTCTGCAGTGGTGTCCTGAAGAGGAATTTCTGCTTCAGGCTGAGATTCTCTCATTCCGCCATACAGTAATGCTCTATAAGGAAGACAAAATTTGAGAAATTTATATGCTGATAAAAACCAGGCAGAAAGTAGAAAGAGAAAGGAATAAATGACTATCTATAGCAAGGGGAATATAATGGAGATATGGTTTAAGAATCTACAAAAGAAAAACCCTTCTACTTGGCATTTAAAGTGCAGCTCTGCTCTGAAAGCAGCTGCACAAGAATAATATTCTAATGCATCATGTTTTTATCCTACACAACAGTTGCTCCATCTCCACTTTGAACAATAGTTTGCAAAGCAGAAATTAAGATACAATTTCGTACCTTCTTTTTTTTTTTTTAAATATAGTGCTATCTGTGAGAAAGAGCAAAAAATGAAAAATTTTCAGAAAGCAAGTGAAACAGTTTGCCACAATATTAGCAGTGGCAGATTAGCAAATCTTGGGATTGCTGATCCTCTATTGCTTACTCCAAATCCAGGAAACGGCAACTCCAATGAAATCCTGAATCTTGAGAAAAATCAAAGTACTCAATTATTTTTTAAAATATGATAGACAGTTTGAACATAACTTGCATTCACACTTTAGTTTAGCTATTAGTTTATCCCTCTGACAAAATTAACTGGAAGAAGATTATTAGAAAGTTCTATTAATTATGTTTCGAGTGAAAAATGCCCAGCTCTTATAAAAGCTGGATTAGTATTATTGCTAGTTTTAAAATATACATTCTAACCTGTACCAGCCAGACCTCCTTAAATACTCAATTCCAACACATCAAAATTAAACTTTCTAATTGAGTATATTCCATAGAAGCACACCATCCATACTCTGAGAAATCAAAACAATTTTACAGCAGAACTCTTCTATTCTGAAGTTATCTTTCTCTTGAATTTGTGAAACTACCTTCAAAATCCAATTTAATGAAGGTCAAAAGGATAACATCATGACATGGTATTTATCTTTTTATATTTGGACACAATGATTTGATGTGCTGGGAAACGTTCACACAGAAAAGGTCACACTCCATGGACAGATGATTACAGCCTGAAAAGTTCATAGAGAAACAATGTTTATCTTATCTGCATGAAAATTTCCTGTGAGTCTGACAAAAAACTCTACTTCACCTGAAATAATGGCACCTAGCAGCCAGGATCACTCTGTGTGCTGGAAAACGTTTCTTTTCTACAACAAAGGTAACGTCACTATATTCTTCCCCATTCATTAGAGCACCAATATGCTCTGACAGAATGTGAACATGGTCAATCTCACCCACAGCTGTGTAGGGACGAAGTGGATGGCTGTTACTCATCTTGGAGGGATGGTGATATTGGTAGCCTAAAGGGAAAAAGAAAACAACCAGTATTATAAAGGGCACAAATATTAAAAAATGGCAAAGATCAAGCTGCAACTACAAAAAAAGTGACTAGTGTAAGTTACTATATATTACAAGAAAAATGAAGCCAAGAGGTTCTCTATTAAAGTTCATTTACAACAGGACTCGATGCAGTTTGCATCAACAATTCTAGCCAATAGAAAATATTTCAGAGAATTCCATCACCTTGTTGTTCTGTTAATCCATTTACTTAAAACAAAGAGATTCCAACAAAAGGAATTAAAAATTAAACAATTTTAATTAAAGTTACCATTTAGAAAGCAATTTTAGCTGAATTAAGAGGCACATAAATTATAAATAAATAAATAATTTGACCAATTAAGCATAGTCTTACTCCCAAGTCTCTACTAAAATCAGTGATGAGTAAAGCCATCAGTGTTTTTGCAGAATTCCAATCAACTTTCCAGAACTGGAAGAAAATACACAATTAGGATAACTTTGAATAAATAACAGACACAGTCTGTCAAAGAGCAAAACATTACAATGTACAATTCAATTTTGTTACCCTTTCCACTCAATTTTCTTGATGCCTTCTTGTTCCCTCATATACGTAAGAAAATAAACCCCCTAATACCTCTCAGTCATAAAAATGTGAGACTGTCCGCTAATGTACAATACAGAATAATGCATTAGTCATATCTTCTATGGAATTATTTTGTTACTTCTTAATTCACAGGAGGTTTTAGTTTGGTTGATTTTGGTTTATCTTAGCAACAAAGGCTTTCTGTAGTCTCAGTAGCAAGAGCATCCACAGGAGAATTTAGGCTAGCCACTTTTCAAAATGGGCACATGCTTAGTGCTGAAGAAACATGGTGTACCACAAGAAGCAGGAAAAAGATGAGGCCATACCCTGCACACAGCTAACACAATCTTTCAAGTGAAATATTCATGACATGAATGTATTTTTAAGCTATATTTTTAAAGTATTAGAAGAAGATACGCATCTGTTTCCAGTCATTTCTATCCCAAAAAAGAAAACAAAACACATACACATGGGGTTAAGTATTATGTAACACCTGGAAATGCTTAACCCAAAAATCAAGATACAGGAGAAACACAGTCCCAAAGAACTTTAAACTGAACTAGAAAAAGTGACAGAAACAGAAAATAAGATTTGAGAAAAAAACAGCATGCTAAATTGATAATACAGATCACAGCACAAATGGGAACAAAACCCCAGCTTTCCTCAGGCTGCCTCTGCTACTTGAATTAGAAGCTGTGTGCCCATGTAGCAGTTACAGCGTGGAAACAGCAATACTGGCCTAGATACTAAAGGCACCCTAACCATGGGAACACAGAATACTGTACAGTCACTCTTCTACCCTGACACAAAAGTAAATTAATTTGTATGTTTTTTCATAGTAACAGACTGTTTCTTCCATTTGCACTGGTTAATTTACAATTAGGTAAGACAACTCTGCACTGAACAGATTTATGCAACATACACTTCCAGTAACATTTACTTTGTAACAAGCAAGATTAACTTAGCTCACATCAGTCCAGTCGCATCTGTTTATACTAGCAATAATATTTATCACAACATAATTGTTTGTGTTTATAGAAAATAGTAAAATTGAAATGCCCTCAAAATAGAAAACCTTTTATTACACCAAAAGAGAAAACAAAAGGATGCATTGTTACTCAGCTGCAAATCTCAAGTCTCAATACCCTTCAAGAATTCTGTACCTTACAAGTCTAACTGCTGTTGTTGATCTTCATTCACAATAGTCAGGCAACTCAACTATGTGCGAGCTACAAGCACATTATTAAACAACTCCGTACTATCTCTCTTCTGCTAGTTCTGATTTTGATGGATTAGGGAAGTTCATTTATGATACTTCACACATGTACAACAAGCACAGGCACATATTGGTTTTAAGATCTATTTTTAATTCCACTTTTTCTACATTCTATTTCTCCATTTCCTTCATCTACTCTTATCTCTAAAAAATAAGGGCAGGTATTGTCTGCATAAAACTGAGAGACTGTAATAGCGGCAAAGATAAAGGAATGCCATCAGCTGCACACTAACTTTGCTTCCAGTAGCTGTGGATGTTGTCATGTGCCAAGGGGTGAAAAGTTCAAGGGAAAACTGTTTCCATGTCAGGTTAAATAATTAAATAAAATCAAAAGCACACTTCCCTCTCAAGGGTACATAAACCTCTCTGTACATGAATTCTCTGTACAAGAATCAGTGTATAGAAGAGGACAAAGTCTGAACTGGGGACACTTGCTAATAAGCCAATGATGCCAGTCCTCATGAACACCAAGACCCTGAACTACAGCAAGCAATGAAAGAAATTTAGAAATCCCTGTGTGTAAACTGCAAGACAAATTTGTTTTGATGTTCAATGCTCTCCAAATTGCTGGTAAAATATACTACTCTAAATTGTCAACCAAGAACATGCTGATCACAGGGAATACAGGACTCGAACAATGGCTACAAGCCTCTGGGTGAGAAGCTTTTCAAACGCTTGCATGACACAAGGTATTGGAAACTGGCAACTTTATGAAATTATGTATATGCCTTATATGCTTTCTGTGGGTAACACTAGTATACTGAAGAACACCCAAACTCATTTATTTGTTTACTACAATGCATTTTCAATGCAAGTTTCATCTGTATTGAGGATTTTCCACATAAAGCAGCCCACTGAGAGCAGTCCTGCCTTCAAAATATAGAACCAAGTACTACATGACTTCAGATCTTCCCAGACTGAACTAATTAATGGTACGAATTCAGTCAAGCTTTGAAGTGATCTGCACATTTCTTGTTTGAGGGAGTAAAAAGTAATATACTGCTTTAGTTATGGCAAGTTGCTATGAGCTCACAACTTCCCTGTACAGCTAAACCTGTATTTTTCTAGTTGCAACTCAAAGTATTACTTATGATAAAAAAAGACGGATGCTGCCAGGAGCTTGGCAAAACCCTTCCTGAAGATCCCTCTGTCATAAAACAACATCACCCCTTTCAGAGAATACAGGTGTTTATTCTTCCTGGCGGTCAAAGAACACTTAACCAACTTCAGAATAAAAGGCCAAGCCATTTACAAGCCTCTTGCCAGCACCATAACCTATTTCCAGGAGGTATTCAGAGCTAATTAGCTGCTTTAGGAGTCAGCTGCTGCAGCAGCTTTTTTCATGCCACAGAAATAAACAAAACAAAACAGTCTTCTCAGTGAGTTTGAGGCACCATTAAAACTGCAACAATCTCAAAAGGCACCTGTTAAGTCAGAAGGCCTGCAAATCACTTCTATCTAAGACCCCATTGGATGACATACTTCTTTGTGGTCATCTTCAACAGTGAGCATGCGAGAAAAATGCTGCCTAGTATTTATTACATAAGGCAGTATGCAATATTACACAATGTGTGCCATGGCTAGAAAAACGACAACAAAACTCCCAGTTTTCAGCTTGCTATATTTCTTTTTACTAAATAATCTGTAACACGTTACAGCATACAAAAATGTGATCTAGAAAATACAGCAACAACAGCAAAACCCCCATGACATCTTTACTAAACAACTCTCAAACCAGAGCTAAAATAAACACCGGTACTCAGGCACTTCCCCCCCTCACTTGGGCTATCACTAAAGAGTCCTCTGAAAAGCAGTATGGTTTCAATGAAACATATAAGAGTTGTTTTTATACTAGGCACAGAAAAAGGAATTTAAGAAATTGTTCACAAATAATTTGGAAATACCTTTACATAAAATGAATGAAAAATGTTTATATAACTGATAACCCTATTGAAACTTTGGAAATAAATGCAAGTAAACAGACTATTGCTAGGATTAAAAAGTTTATTTTTAAAAGTCTAGATTATACACACTGAGCAAATAATTTTGAACCATTGAAACACTTAATTCCTTCATCGTCTAGTCTGTACCTAGCAAGATAATACAGATTTTGTCAGAATTACACAAAGGGCATTTTCTTAAATATAATTCTCTTACACTGCTATTTCATCTAGAAGCAAGAATTGGTTCTCAGTTGATTGGAAGGGATTTGAGTAGTATTTCAATTTTTTGTAATTCATTATTTCATAAAATTTTTTTCTATGCTTTAAATAAATTCCAGCAAAATACTACTTTCATTACAATTTCTATTACCATAGACTCACAGAACACGGTAGGTGTGACAGTAAGGCAGTACAAACATACCATTGTTTCAAATCATACGGTTTGGTTTTTTTAATGGATATACATGTCTTTTTATACAAAAATATTTTGTTCTCTTAAGTTCTGGTACAATAAGTTAACATCTCAGGAAATCGGAATTTTTAGTAAATATTTCAACATACATAAAGTATAACCCAAGTAAAGACTATGATTGTCAGAACCCTTGCTACGGAAGCTCCTTTGTACTTCTGAATAACAATAACTAAGTTAGTTGACTATGAGTAAAATTGTAACAGAAAGGAAAAAAAAACCCCCACAACCATGTTCTGATACTTAGCATCCATATTAGTATCCATAACAACAACATAATGCAGTATGAATTTATGGATATAGAATATGAAGGATCAAGTAAATGAAATTAACGGAAATTTTAAGTCTCACCTCCAACCCTTCTGTTGTGAAAGGATTAAAAGAAAAGCAGATGTTAACTCTGGTTAATAGTAAATAACCACGCCATTCAATGACCACATTCTAAACAGCAATTTAGTACCAAAATGTTTTGACTTAAAGGATATGGGAAGTTGTGCACTGCTCATCTGTAAACACATTCCATTACTTAAGCACTGTTTTATGCTCTGCTCAGAGACATATTCCTCTGATAGAAGAGCAGGAATAAATTTAGCTAGGTACAACGAAAAATATACTAAGTACAGGTTATTTATTAACACACATATAAAATAGGTATTAACGCACTCAATACAACTAAACCCTTAAATTAAAATATCAAGAAAATACATTGGTCCGCTCACCAGTAAAGCTGTCTGAAGATCTACAGTGGACGTAGCCCATAGGCAGATGACCAGCTTCCTGAAAATTAGGGCTCTTCGCCATTCTGAACAACAGACAGATTGAACAGCAAGCTCATAGAAACACTATTCAGCAACATCCAGCTACACAACAACAACTGTACCATTTCCTGAAACAATGCATGAAATATATACCATCAGAAACTGGGGGCATGTAGGCTATAGCAAAAGTGAGTGAGATGCATATTTCTGTTAAAATTTTTGTGGGAAGAAAATCCTTAAAAAATCCCTCCACTCTATGGGAGAACTTCTAATAGTGTTAGAATATAGCATTAGAATTTATTTTTTTGCGCCATCATCATTTAATTTTGACCATTCATTTTTTCAACCATCAAAACAGATGGTAACGTATTAATTTGTTCATTATAAGCCACAAAAATTTCATCCTGACATTCTTGGTACAGGATTAACGTCCCTGAGAACACCATTCTCCCACATGGGTATCCCAGTTAAACCAGGTCTATACAAACTATATCACACATATTTTATTCCCTATACATCCAAAGTTGTCTTAAGTGTTCCTCCCTAGCTAAAGGTTTTGGGCGTTTTGTTTGTGTTTTGGCGGTTGTTTTTTTTACAATACATAAGGCAGTTGCAGATCTTTCTCCTGTGCAAGCCTTTAATTTTACAAACAGGAAAATAAAACAAAACTGTAGGGTGAAGAAATACAGAGGCTTTATTTGTTTAAATACATAACCAACATAATGAGCCTCTCTCAACAAGTATAAATTATTGTTGTTCTTCCCATCATACCTGCCAGCAGGAAAAATAAACTGTATTTAATTTGCTAAATAGATGATACCTTGATCTATGAATTCTCTCATAAGAGACACTCTAATCTTCTTTATAGTATATGTTTAAGGGAGCAAGGGAAGAGAAGGAAAAAAAATATTTTTAGGTAGTCTCATGAACTGGAAAGTAACCACACCTTAACCCAGCAAACTGAAAACAGGCATTTGACAAATAAGATCTCCTGGTTTTGGGGAATAGCATGTAATATGTAAATATTTGTTCCTACAATTTATGTATGTTATCAGATTGGCTTGTATTATCAAAATATATTCAAAAGCCATTTATAAAAATTTTTGTGGTTTTTCTTTTTTTAGATAAATATGAGTGAACAGACCCCAACAGAACAGTATACTTTAAGCACCTGATTTACAGATTTGTAACAGAAGACACACCACATACACCTGCACTCTTGAGTAGGCTCAAATTAAACCTTAAAACACATAAAAAACTAAGTGATCCCAGCACAGGGCTTTGGGAGGGGGTCTGTGTACTGTGTACTTTAAAAATAATGTGAGCAAAGAGCATTGCTGGGCAAGCAAGAGTACAGGCAGATTACTAACAATTTAACATCAAGTTGGTTCTTTTTTTTAAAGTCTGATAATATGACAGCTTCTTTCAAGTGAAAAGTAATTTCAATGAATCACAGCAGCACGTAACTTGCAAGATAGTTAAGTACTAAGATGCCAGAAGAACCCATGAAAATTTTCTGTGTACTACCAAAGCGTCAAAATACTGAACTAATAAAGAGTAAATTAAAAGAAAAGAGGGAGAAAAAAAAAAAAAAAAAAAAAAAAGAGCCATGGCAGGGTCTTGCAAAGCGCAGGGGCAGGCAGGCAGAGGGGTGGGCAGGCAAGTGAAGCAGGCGCATCACACCCACGAAGAGCGGGCGGCCCAGAGCCAGCGACCCACCCAAGGTCGCGCCCGGGGAAGCCCGGGCAGCCGCCTCACCGGGAGTCGCCTTCCAAGCCGGCAGGCGCTGGGGAGGCGACCCCCGCCCGCTCGGCCGCCCCCCGCCCTCGCCGCCGCAAAAAGACGCTTCGGAGACGGAATCCGTCCATCGCCTGATGCGCCCGGCTGCTTCCGGCGGGCGGCCCGCGCTCCCTGCGGCGGCGCCACCGCCTCCTTGGGCCGCTCCCCGGTCGACCTGCCCGCACCCGGTGGGAGCCACCGGCGAGGGCGGCGG
>JAVJGG010000055.1:722506-733958 GCA_035590195.1 Aviceda cuculoides
GGCCCGCCGAGGGGCCGGAGAACACAGCGGGGGAGACCTCGGGAGCCGCCGCCGCCGCCCGGTCGTCACGAACCCACTCCGCGGTGGGGCGGGGGAGACCCGACCGCCACCGCACGACCGCAACCTTCCCCCGAGACTCACCGGCCCCGCCGACGACAAGGCCTCCACGCCCTGCCCCGCCGCTGCTACGTCAACGGGCACGCTGACGCCACTTAGCAACAGCAGCCGTTCTCCTGCGTGTTGACGTAAGCAAGCACCCTCGGGAACAGCGCGGGAATGTATCCCGGTGGCGCCGTGAGCTCGCTTCGGCCTCCGTAGTTCCGTTCGCGCGGCACCTGGCTTCCTCTTCCGGCCATAGAGTGGAGGCGGCCGGTAGCAGAGCGGCACCCGTCGGCCCGAGGGAAGAGTGCTCGGGGGCTCGGCCCCCGCGGTGGGGGCGGGTCGCGCTGTCGCTGCTCCCGCTGCTCCCGCTCTGGCGAGCCGCGAGGCCTGGGCGGCTGGAATTTTTAACTTCCCTACAGGAGTGTCCAAGGTAGGGCTGCCGGGAACTGCCCGACTGCGTCCTCCTGCTTGCGGGCAACAGCCAACCCGCCCGCGGATGCCCCCATTTGGCAGAAACCGGGCACTCGTTCAGGCCGCGGGGACGCTTCAATGCCCAGCCCCGGGGAAACGGCAGGTGAGGTTTAACGTTCCCTGCCGTTTTCGTCTGCTGTTACTCGGCCGCATTCACAGCACACGTTTCCTTTGTTGAACCGTAAGGGTGTGCTGGCCAGCCCCTTGCCAGTCGGTACGTATTCGGCTTCCCTGAGCAAGAACCTCCTCTTGCCTGCCAGGATAACGTGGGCTTGTCTCTACATGACCACTAGATTAATTTCTGCTCTACTGCATGAAGCTAAATTTAGGCCCTGCAAGTGGCAAAGCACTACATGCTATTTAATTCCATGCTTTATTTAGCAGAAAAGAAGTGTTGCCTTAGAAGAAATAAAAAGTTTGTCCATCATCAGTGAGAACATTAAATAATTTCAAAAATTTTTAGAACTAAGATCTTTTACTGGCTAAAAGAATCATCATTAGGTGTTCTTCTTCAGGAGTTTATTCTTGGATTTCCTAACTGAAAACACTGGTTTTAATTAGTTCTCAGTATGGCAAGCAGCAGTAACTTTTTTTGTAAAAAAAACCCAAACCATACCTTGCCCACTTCATGATACTGCTGTAACAAGTTTGTAGATGCCAGTGGTTTTTTTTACTAGTTTCCTCTGTATGACATCATCCATCCCATTGTCTACACTTTGTCAAGCACATAAAAAAACCCCAAGGGTCATTCCAAACTTAGCAAACATGCTTAGACTTTTATTTGAGTATTAAGCAGAGAACCTTCAGCATAGCCTGCTCCTCCTCATGCAGTTATCTATTGAACTACACATGCACTCCCTTTGACTTACTCATCTGATGTATGAACTATCCTGGTTTTAATTACTGGATTCCATACAATTGGGTCAATAGCTTTTCCAGTCACACCTGTACTTTGAAGTGCAGCGAAACAAGTTTGAACGAAACACTATGTTGGTAAAACATGAACCATCAAGTCACACTTGTAAAGGGTTGAGATTTTCCTTACCAACACCTTGGTCATAAAGCTTTAAGGTGATATACCTGTATTGACTGAAATAAAACCTACTTCTAGACAACTTCACTTAGACTACCATTAGTCTAAATTTTTCTACTCGCACCATCTAATGAGAGATTCTGAATGCTTCAGTTGAGTTCTACTTCATTTTAAGTTCCTATTTCAGAACACCAGTAGCAGAAGGGATGTGTATGAAAAACACAGTTTAGCCATCACAACCTATGTAAGCTGCAATCAACCAAGTGCTTTGTCTCATTGCTGTAGCTCTCATGCTTCTTGGCACTATTCTCACCCTACTAACTTCAGAAGATACCGCACTAAGTTACACTACCATAGTCTTCAAATTAAGAGTTCTCTTAATTGCTGCTGTGAGGCATTCTACAATATTGTGTACCTTTTTCTAAAGTAGGGTTAGGTTTCATGAGTCAGCTGAGCCAAACTTTCTGCTAAAGCAAACAGCTTTATTTACTCATTCAGGAAACGAAGGATCCTTGAACTGGCTCCTTATTTCTGGTTAATAAACTTGGCATAAAACTAACTCAGCATTCAAGAAAATCATTGCCACTTGTAGGGTGCAGCATTCGGAAGATCTCGCGATGTCAAAGAGAGAGAATTGATCACCACCTCCCTGTGGCGCATGTGTAATCCCACCTACCTGTGCTAGTATATAAAGAGTGAACTGCGCAATAAAGAGGTTGTTGACGCTCACACCTGTGTGCTATCTGTCTCTTCCCTGGTCCGTCCCACCAGTGATCTAGTCGCAGCGCCATAATATGTAGCAACGCTACACCACTTTATTAAGCTGAATTAGCCTGCTTTGGGCAGGGATGCAATGTCAAAAGCCCCACATCTGGGAGGAAGAAGACTGTGAGATCATGTGATGATGGCTATTAAGAGAGCTCACTTAACTCGGGAGATCTCACTCCAAACACTTCTAACTATTATCCCTATCAAAATGGCCTAACATACAGGAGAATAATCAACCACACAAGGAACAAGACAGGGAACAGGCTAGGTATTAGTTCTGGAAGTACAGGAAAGCAGAAATAGAGAATGCAACCATGAACCAGTAGTGTTTATTGTTGCAGAAAAAAAAGGCAACTTGACAAATACTCAAGAAGGGAAAGAACTTATTGTATATGAATGACACTGACAAGGCACCACCTGAAGAACAGTGTCTGTAGATACTAGCCAGAAAATATCATACAAATGACAATTTAAAATATCAGGGTTGCTTCATGTAACAAACAGAAAACTGGAAAAAGATTATCTTTTGAGTTACTATGTCTACCTTCCAATGAATTTATGATTGCTTGCACATCAGTAGGGGCTATCAAGCAGAGCAATAGTTTTCACATTCCTTTTCCAACACCTAAGGCTCAGATGAAGCGTATAATCTATTTTACTGATTTCCAGGGGTAAACAAAATACCTTTAAGTTTTATGAAAATTTTTTCATGTGGAGCTTTGTAAAATTACTGAGTTTATAAATGCTATCTTGTTAAGATGAAGCAGACAGAATTAAGGATTTTTCAGATAAGGAGATAGGACAGCAACACTTAGCATTTAAGTCATTAACATCTACATTAGCATAGTAGAAATCAAATGCAGTACTTTCTACATTTCTGTTTTAACTTACAAGCCAGAGAGTTATTGACAGTTATTATTAACTCTGCACATTATCACTAAGTTACTAAAACATCCTGTTGATCAAGTCACACAGTTATCTCCTTCACTACTGTATTCCCAATTCATATTGTTTTACCACCAGATTTCTTACTGAAAAAGAATCCACGAACCAAAACAAATACCCTTTCAGTTACCTAGGATTCAACAATTAGCAAAACAACAGGTCATACTGCTTTAAGGTTATTTTGTAGTTTTCACCAATGCTTAATTTGGAAGTCAATTGCAATGCCATTCCACTATTCAATAGTCACATAACTGAAGACTTAGTAGGAGTTAAGTCCTACTTGAACCACAGTAAGACAGGGCAGAGTTTCTTTTCTTGTTGGAAGGAACAACAGGATTTCAAAACTTGACATGGTTTACACTGTTTGTAATAGCTGCAACAGCACAAAAACAAGTAATTTGTGTAACATATGTAAATGCTACATGTCTTCCTGCTGTTTACATGTATCGTTTCAGTAACTCACTCATTTTGACAGGGCAGATCAAAATGTCTACCAGAAGGAAACTGTTGTTTCAGATACTCTTTTTCATTAATTTCCTAATGCAGAACATACAGAGCATTTTATAGTTCCAGACTTTCACTGAAACAAAAATTATAAGCAAGTTCTTTCTAGTGTTGGAAGAGACAAGAAGATCACTGTGAGTTAGCAACTATGAGACCTCTTATCTTGGCTGTCAATCAGCAGCCAGGAGCTGGAAGACTGAATTCTTTCTGCTGGACTGATTTATTGCCTCCACAAAGCTTCTTGTTCCAGGCAAGGCTGTTTAAGGCTGCTCCTTCAAATGTTTTGCCTGGCATAACATAAGTAAGATTAGGACTTTCATTAACATACTACTACTCAAGTCAAAGTTAGACTGACATTTTATTTTCTAGTATACATGATAGGGCATGAAGCCTTCAGGATCTTCTGACTTCATAAAAAAATATTCTGAAATGGTTTTTTTTCCTCCTTGTAGAAGCTCATCGGTAGTAACACAGGATTTTTTGTCGTTGTTAGTGAGATGCAGTGAATTTCTGGTCACTTATCTTTTGATAGTGTTTAGTGAAATATTAACATAAACACTGTTCAAGAGGAGAATCTGTGTAGGCGCTCTTACAAAAAATGGTTGAATATTCCTAATTGGAAACAAACTGCAGTGGTATCACAGGACAAGAAAAAAGGAATTCAAGTACAGTCAGGTCCCAGGGGATAGTTTTAGAGGAGACTCTGAATGTGACTGATTCCTCTCCATTAAGCTAGAATTTCAAACACTGTTCCAGATTTTCTCCAGGGGACTGAAAGTGGGCTTCTCTTACTTAATATATTTCATTAGAACTAAGTGAGAGTCACCATGTGGTTAGGATTCAAAATTTCAATCCAGTAGCCATCGGGATCCTGAACAAATGCAAGTCCTTTCATTTTACCTATTAGGAAAAAAACCAAAAAAACAAAACCAAGATAAAGTTAAGACTACATGACTAGTTCTTAATGTAAAATAGAACTACTTTTAAAAACATTTTTTTCTTCTTTTTGCATGAGAATTAGTTCAAATTTAGACAGCTAATTCTGAAAACATCCAGATTAGTTTTTAATCAGCATTAGAACTTTTTATGATAAATTGTCACTCTTGCTCTCAACAAAGCTGTAGTTTAAAGTCACTTTGAAAATCTATCTTTTGTTGATTGAACTTTTCTGCATACGCCCCTATACGTGTTCATCCTCTAATCCAGAAAAATATCTTTGTGCTCCAGGATGTCTTGACACATTTTCTTGAACTTGCTTTGCCAGTATAAAATCCTGTGTTCCTCTGCCCTGTTCATCTCCCATCATTCCTGCCTCCACAATGAAGTTTTATGTCACTGGTTTTTGTTTGGTTCCCCCCGCCCTGACGTGGTTTACGGTACACATTTGCATCACTTCATAAAACAAAGAAATGCAGGCAGGAATGTTTTAAATTTTACTGTTGGAAAAAATATTGCTCATTAAAACAGGGTTCCCAAAAGTTATCTTCAACAGTCGATCAGGATAGCACAGCTTAACATGTTATCTTAAAATGTTAATTACAGACTTTTAATTATACTTGCTCTATTAGGCTATTTACTGTAACAGAACCAACCTAACTGAATATATTCCAGTTGCAAAAACGTCTGAGGGAATAGTAGATGTTTGATTCAGTTATGTAGGAAAAAAATAACATCAGGTCTCTCGGCCTGCTCCACAATGAATGTGAAGTCCAAAACTTTTTTCTCCTCCTTGGCATTTGCTTCATCAATTTTATTTCTTAATGTTAAAAAAGAGCTTTTGCTCTCCCCCCCTCCCTTGACTGCTTCAAGACTTCTTTCCTGTGATTTATTCCATTTACAGTCTAAGCTTCCCCTCCTATGTACTTCGAGCTGTGCAGTGATATAGAATCCAAGTCAGGACCTCACTCTTCAACTCTCTCAGGGTTCAACAGGTGCTGAACAGATTAAAAAGGGCTTAGAAACTCTAAAATGCTAGAAATACTAAGTTCAATTCTTAAATCAAGAAATCTCTGTTCAAGTTTTCAGCTACACTTCTTACATTTGCTTCAGCTGAGAACAGTAAGACGAAAATCACTTAAGTCTCTTTTCAATTATGTCTTCTTTATTCCTAGACAAGGAATCTAGATCAATTCCAGTATGTACTAATGTTACCTCCAAACTAAAAAAAACCCCAACATTAGTACAGGCAACAGTCTAGTTTCTATAGCCAGAAGGAAGAACTATCACAGATTTGCGCATGCTGCTGGTATTAGATGTCGGTTTTGGAACGCATCAGTCCTAAAACTCTTGTGAGGTTTCTTCATGAAAGAGAATCCAGTTGAAAAATGCAAGACTTCTCACCATTGATTTCTGCATTTTAGGCTATTTTGACATAGACATTCTTTGTTTCTGTACTTTCTGGACATTTGAGCTATACATTATGCATTTTTTACTAAAAGTTATACAAGTCAGATACAGACTAATGAGGCTATTATTACCAAAGCTGACTGTCCTGGTTTCAGCTGGGATAGAGTTAATTGCCTTCCTAGTAGCTGGAATGGTGCTATGTTTTGAGTTCAGTATGACAAGAATGTTGATAACACTGATGTTTTCAGTTGTTGCCAAGTAATGTTTAGTCTAAAGTCAAGGATTTTTCAGCTTCTCATGCCCAGCCAGCAAGAAAGTTGGAGGGGCACAAGGAGCTGCCACAGGACACAGCCAGGGCAGCTGACTCAAAGTGGCCAACGGGGTATTCCATACCATGTGATGTTACATCTAGTATATAACCTGGGGGGAGTGGAGGTGGGGAGGATCGCGCTCAGGGACTAACTGGGTGTCGATCGGTGGGTGGTGAGTAATTGCACTGTGCATCATTTGTACATTCCAATCCTTTTATTATTACTGCTGTAATTTTATTGTTATCAATATCATTATTAGTTTCTTCTTTTCTGTTCTATTAAACTGTTCTTATCATAACCCACAAGTTTTACTTCTTTTTCCCAATCTTCTCCCCCATCCCACTGGGTGGGGGGGAAGTGAGTGAGCGGCTGCACGGTGCTTAGTTGCTGGCTGGGGTTAAACCATGACACTGACAGAACAGTTAAAATTATATTAGCTAGTAGGTGGCGTTAGGTGGATTTAAATAAAAATAGCCAGAAAAGTCAAGAATTACTCAGTTTTAATGGGTGGGAGTAATTGTATCTTCTGTGTCATCTTATTTTCATGTGATAAGAACCAAAGAGATGTGACATGTATTTGATCCATGTTAAAGTAAATTCTGTAATAACTCTGGGCAGTAGTATACATAGTAAACTGGCATCAACAGAGCATGTGAATTTTACTGAAGGTCAGACCACATACCAAAGGCACATAGCTAGACTCTTTAACTATTGTTACCAAAATGGATCTATTATCAGTTTTGCCCACTGTGTAAGAGGGTGCAAGGGTAACTGGTTCTAGCACCTTCTAAGCAGTGGCAACTACACATTACCCAGCTTTCCAGGAAGATCTACTAGACAGAAAATATTAAAAACAAGGACAATAATTGACTTTCATTTCTGATCAAGACTTACCATCATCTGGTTTTTTCACAAATTTCACTCCTAGTTCTTCAAACCTCTTACAAGCTTTATTGACATCAGGGACAGCAATTCCAATATGTCCTGGGCAACAAAGTAAAAAGAGTGAAGTATGCTCTAAGTATTGCTGGATGTTGTAAGAAAAAGTTTGCTCAGCATTTCATCTTGTGCAAAAAGTTTACATGCTGTAGTTCACAACAGATATGATTGTATACAAGAAAAACACTGCTTCCTGAAAGAAGAGTATTGTGGGTATTATTATTCTCCTTCAGAAAGTTGGCTTTTAAAATAGGAACTTTACAGTTAAAATCTCTCACATTGTTTAGATGAGAATATTATCTAGAGTAGGAAAAAATATGATTTTCAATCAAACTGTTTTATCTGTATTTCCTTTCTCGAAACATGCCCACATAACAGGATTTTGTTGCATTTGCTCAGTTCAACAGTACAAGTTTATCTTAATGCTGTATTTGTAGAGACTAACACTAGCACTATCCAAGGCCTGAGCTTACAAATCAATTCAGCTTTAAATGTCAAGTGGCTAGACTGAGTATGAAACTTATTACACAACCCAGTGACCTTTCAAGCACTCAAAATATCAAATCAAGCCACACAAGTACTACCCTCAATGCTACAGACAAACGGAATTCTCCTAGCTTAAAATGGGTAACCAGTGGATTATAAAATAGAAATCCAAATGTAAATCAGTCTCGACACCAGGATAATCTGATACACAAGAGCAATTACTGTTCTTCATTCAGTAGTTACTGTTAGCATGCATTCGGTTGCCAAAGGATTAGATTCTTTATAAAAAGTGTAACTGTTGCTCATTACTCTGAAACACATTTGTTTACCTATCTTCACCATCTTTCACAGCATACATGCTGAAAGAAGAGAGATAAAGGGTGGGTTGAGATGCAAGTTCCCTTCTTTCCTAGTGCTAGTATGTTTTCTTCAAAGTAACCTACTAGAAATGTCTTTTCATCCATACAAGTTTAAAATATTTTCTCTGCTAGTTCTCACAAAAAAAAAAAAGCACCTACAACATACTTACCCAATAACCTTTGCACAGAATTTATATAGATGTTTTCTAAAAAACATTTGAAACTCCATTTTTCCCCAATACATGGGGGGGGGGAAATCTAGTCACAATAAGCCAAAGCTTAAAAACTACAAACACAAAACTAAAGACCTACCAAATCCTCGGGGATCTGAATTGCCATTGTGATAAGACTGATTTTCATCATTTTCAGTGCCCCAGTTGCTGTAAGAAGTAATTATTACATATTGAAGAAAAGCATCAAAATTAACAAATCCTAAATGTTCAGTTTCCTCTGGAGGGTAAGTTATTTCTCCTAAGAAACTACAGAATTTCAGCTGTTGGCTGCATTCATTAAACTACCAAGATTTTCCCCAGTCACAAGTCCTAGGGATAGTCTCCGGGCTAATCCAGTCATGTTCACACCCCTTCACTAGTATTCAGGCTCTACATTTGAATGAGCCGGAGACACTCCTGTCTCATTCAGATTAGAAAGAAGGTTGCACAGCATGAATCAGTTTATCTACCTGTCACTGGGGAACAAACAGTGAGGGTAGCAGGTCCTGAAGCTAAACAAGACAGTGGGGTATTTGGGAAATTCTTTCTGCACAATTACAATGATTAGTAGCATTAACCAAATTGTCCTGTCTATGGGAAGTTTATGGTTTTACTTAATACCTCTTTTGAATAGATTCCAAAAGCAATGGTTATCCATTATTAGGATGTTCTGGGGATCCAAAGAAAGTTCTGACCACATTGGGTTTTCCTAAATTCTGTGGCTTCCCCACCCAGACGGCATGCATACTCAAAATATAGCAAGCATTATTTCATATTTATGTACCACTGTTCACCTAGCAATTTGAAAGAGCTCAGAAAAGAGAAAGATTAAGCTTCCCAAGCATCCAAGATCTCAGTAGTATTTAAGGCTTTATGACAGTGAAGATGTAATCATTACTGTGGAAACATTTTTTATTCAATCCAACAGGATTTACACTCATCCACTTCTGTTTAACCACTGTTAGCTAAATGTCATCTCTCAATATATTAATACTTACTGTGTCAGTTCAAGTGTAGCTTTTCTAGAGAAGGTCCAAGCTGTTCGCTCACTTTTATCTTTCGGGATATCATTTTTATCTTCATATGCCAGGAAATAGAGTGAGAACTTCATAGTAGGAAAGTCAAATTTCTGAAGCAGTCTAAATGGCAACAATTATTTTGAAATAGTAACTTTAAAAGGTAATTGGGTAGCTTGCAAATAAACCAAGATGCTTCCCCCAAGGAAGAATTATTGCTGTGATTTTTTGCCTTTCTGACTGTAATCTTCATCTTAAAACAGCTACATTTTGAACTATCAAATAGAAACACTCCAGAACACATTACAAACCTACAGAAACTAGAAGAATCAGATGCTTAAAAGCCTAACTATCAGTAACTGAATAGCAAAGCCAGTACAAAAGCTCAAGTTGAGGTTGCCACTCTGTTACTTACCCATATTTCCTCAGGAAGTTCTTTAAGTTTATCCACTTTAAAGTATCACCAAGGAATAAAAAGATTTACTTTGAAACTTACTTGTTCTGGGGAGCTCACCAGCACCAGACAAAGCTTAAGAACACAGCAGGATTAAAAAACAAACATACCTTTAGATGAAGTATTTTTACAATTTCAATAACTAGGTATAATGATAAAATCCCATTTCAGATGTGACAATTTAATCAACTAAAAAATACTTGAGGTATACATTTTTATGTAGGACATTTAACCAGAACAAGTAGGCATGCAAAATGAATCTGATTTCTTTTTCAGCTTACTAGGTACTTAATTTTTATTTTCTCACACCCACACCTTCACTGAAGTGGAAGTAGTTTATTTAACTCTAGTCTGGACTCATTTCAAGATGTTTAAAAATATTCCAGAATTTTGTTTTGAAATAACTCATTTCAAATGTCAAGGATGTGCATAGAGCCTTAGCATAAACATGCTAGGCTACTTCAGGGCATCTGCTTCCCAACAGCCTTCTCCAAAAGACTGAGTTTGGACTTTTTCTCCAGCTTCCACTGCCTTGGTCTCTTATGACCAGAGGTGGTCATAAGCCACCTCTGAGAAGTAGCAGAAAACCTAATTTCGAGACTTATAGGAGTGACTCCTGATCATAAGCACTGTCGTAAAAGTTACCAGTTAGCTGCAAGCTCAGTGATGAGGAAGTAAGCAAGTTGTATGCTGATAATTAATGACCTATTTAAGAAAAAAAGAAATTCCTAGTCAAGGCCTGTATTAGTTCACTTGCAGCTTAGGCATTAACTGTGCTGTAGGAGTTCTCAGAGATTGCCAGACTGTCTAACTGGGCATCAGCTGATGGGCCAGCATTGTTTATGTAGTTAGACCAATTAGTATTACATCAAAATAACAGAAACTTTTCTTTTCAGAAGAACAGTAGGAAAAAACAAACATATTGTGGCAGACAACTTCTACTCACGTCATTCCAAGAACTCTTGTATAAAAATCCAGTGACTTCTTAGGATCCTTTACTCTCAACATTGTCTGCTGCAACAAAAAATCCTGGGGGAAAAAAACGTTTATTGTTTATGCATCAACCAGAACATAATTATGGATATTAACAAAAATGCCAGTTAATTATGAATCTAAAACTACCAGGTTTATAAGTAATAAATAGAGCACTACAGTAAGTGTAAATAAAAAACTTTTGTCCTGATCTTACACATACAGATTTGTGTTAAATAAATAAGCCTTTGTAACATAATGTTTAAAACAAATAAACAAAACCACCACTGGTATCACTCTCTATATATTATCAGTGGTATCGAAAGAAGGGTATCATTCTGTGAAATGTATATTGGCTTTCGCAAAACGAAAACACTGAAATTTGCCTAACTACTGCATAAGCTATATCCTGACTACCACTAAATTAGGCTTTAACGCGGGAAATGTGTAACTGATATATCTCAGATGTCAATTGTATTTTATAGTTTGTAAGCAATAACTAGGTACAAGCAGAATATATAGTTTCTTCTAATG
>JAVJGG010000055.1:734058-754034 GCA_035590195.1 Aviceda cuculoides
CATACTGAACTCAAAACACAGCACTGTACCAGCTACTAGGAAGATAATTAACTCTATCCCAGCTGAAACCAGGACAGTTCTATAATAAACTTATAAAATTCATGAAATTAAGCGTGAGTGCATTCCTCACAATTCTTATCTTTATTATTCTTTTATGGGGCTGTACTGCACATGAACCACTTTGCATGCAAGCACGCTAGGCACACGAATATTAGATATCAGGCCTCACTGAAGACACAGAATTTAAACAAAGCTAAACTCCTGAATTTAAACAAAGCTAAACTCCTGAACTCATTATTTTTTCATTCCGTTGCACAGGTGTGGAATTTTTGTCAAGCTTGATGATATCTTGGCAGCAAAACCAGCCTGCAACTCTGTGAGGGTATTTGCCTGAAACCACTGGGTAACTTCATGTACCAAGGGCTAGCAACAACTAAGTGGATGAAAAGTGAATGGTAGGATAGCTCTGACACATGTATTTAAAAAAAGAAAAAAAAAAAAAAAGCAGAACAACTGAAATGCAATTATAAGGTTCTTCTAAAAAAAAAATAAATGTGGGGGGATTTTGTTTGCAACCCTGGCACGTGCTGGCTGAAGAGCTCCCGGAATGCCCAGTACCCCGCGGCCGAGCGCAGAGCGGCCGCCTGCTCTCCTCAGCTCCAGCCTCACCGAGCCCCGGCAGAGGCGCCCACCCGCCCCAGTGCTCTGCGGCTGGCCGGGCCTCAGGGCAGGGCAGGGCAGGGCAGGACGGGGGCTCACAGCGGCCGGCCCAAGGGGGCCGCCCTTCACCACGATAGCGAAACCGAGTCGAGCTGGCCGACGCCAGGGTGCCTCCCCCGCCAGGCCGGTCTCCCCGCACAACGAGCAACCACCGGCCACCCCTTTCCCTCCCCCCACACGGGGACCCTTGCCGGCTCCATGCCGCCTCACATCGACCGCACGTCCGCCCGGCAAAGAGCGGGCGGGCGGGATGGTACCGGCGCCGCCGCAGACCCTCCCGGCGCCAGCAGCCCTGGAGCGCCCTCGTCACCCCCACGGACCCCACCTTCGTGCTGGCATCCGGCTCCGAGCAGGCGCTATAGGCCGCCTCGGTGCTGAGACCGCTAAGCTCTACTGGGGCCGCCATGTCGGGAGAGGAGGAGGAGGAGGTGGAGGTGGAGGAGATGGTGGTGCCCGCGGGAAGGCGGTGCTCCGCCCCGCCTGCGGCCGGGTAGCTGTGTGACAGATGCGGCTGCAGAGCGCTGCGGCAGTGTCCGGTTGGGTGCAGTGCTGCCTTTCCATTCCCGTCGGCGTTAACGGGAAGTAGCTTCCTGTCTGTGGAGTTAGCTGAAGCGTGGAATGAAACCACGGCTGCTCCGCGTTGAGGTGGCGATGCGTCCCTTTAGCTGCCACTCGCAGGCCGAGGGTACCCTACAAACACCTGAGCAGGCCTAAGTACCCGCTCCAATGGCGTGGTGCTTTTTTTTTTTTGTAACTGCTTCCGAGTGGCGGTGCCCTGGGGTGGTTTGGAAACGTGGCCCTGCGCCACCAGCCCTGTTTACAAACGCACCGGTGGTGTGCTCGCTGAGGTATGGAGGGAGGTTGGGTTCTGCCGTGGCCTGCAGACGCTGGGAGAAGACTTCCAATTTGACACCCTTTCAAGTTACACGATGACATTTTAGCATAAACAATTATTTCAGTTCTAAGAGAGAAGAATAATCTTTCAAAAACTCATCATGAAAAGCATTTTTTTCCCCTGGATTGAATATTCAGAAAAAAATTTCGGTAACTGTGGAAAAAAGCGTACTTTTGCAGTGCAGCATTCCCACTGCACTGCGTTACATAGCTTTCCTAGGTACACACACAACCCCTGAGCAAGGGTATTTCCGGTACTAAGGGTTTTCCACAGCCCGAGTCGCGCCCGTCGCCGCGCAAAGCTCTTGGGTGCCCGACACAGTCTTTACGACACAATTACGGCGCAGCTGCCGGGGGTCGGATTTTGGCTGGGCCCGCAGCGACGCGCAGACATGGCGGGAAGGGGGCAGTAGCGACGCGAGCTCCGAGCGCGAGCAGCGCCGCAGCCGTTGCGAGCGCTCCTCACAGCGGATGCCTCATCACGACTCGCCGTCTCCCTGCGCCGCACTATACGGCCCCAGGAGGCAGGCAGGACGCGTAGGCGCGGGAGGGCTGGCGCGGAGGATTAGCTGCGCGGCAGGCGTTGGAACCGCTTCCTCTGGCTGTTGAGGGGGCAGCGGCCGGCGGTTGCGCCATGGAGGGGGGCTGCTCCCCTGTCCTCGTTTTGTGAGGCATAGCTCCAGCCAGGTCGGTGAGGTCTTTGCCTGCATCGCTCTGCCAAAGCCGAAGAGCCGATTAAGGCACCTTAGCTTCTCAGAAGAGAGCCCGAAATCGGTACCCCTTGTTCTCTATGCTTGGGAATCCTCCACTTTTCCTTCCATCGTTTAGCTCATCCTCTTCCTATCTTCTAAGGCCCGTACTGGAAACCAGACTCTCTCTTTTTTTTTTTTTTAAACATGAACAGGTACTGTAGCTAAGGTTTAGAGCACCCTGGAGAGGCAGATAGGAAAGGAAGTTTTAATATAAAAGCACATGAGATGTTATAACTAGGGTAGGTAGCCAGCTGCAGTTCATGCTGGTTTTTGGAAAGTGAAAATCTCAGCTGAGCCACGAGACAGCTGCTTGGAGAGTCAGGAAGGATGACAGTATATAATGCAGTATTTCTAAAGAGAACTGTGATAACCCCACCTCTTTCATCTTGAGCTTTAGGGGAAGGTAGCAACTTCACTATCCAATGTCAAGAGGACCAGTTAAAAGGCAAGGAAATTAACATCCAACCTATTCCACCTGAGTATCAAGGAGGAAAGTACCACTGCTAACCTTATAGATGACCAATCAGATAAACATGAAGGAAAAGAAAGGAATTAATTAATTTAGATTTTACATTTTCCTTTTTTTTTTGTTACTTTCTTAAGTTGTTTTTTTCCTTAGTAGTTTTACTTCAAGAAAGAGACAAACTTTTTCTATAACGGGTGGTTACATGCCACAGTCCACACAACAGTGACTGCTGCTAATCATGGACAACAATAAGGAGCTAGTAATGTAGCAACGGGTGTTGCTTTCTGTGTGAGCCTCAATTCTGATTTTCTATTTCCTGAATCAGACAATAGTGTCTAAGAGAGTATATAACACAGTTACGCATATGGTTAGCTACCTTAAGTCTTCACAAGAACTACTGGGTAATTCTTGATAGTTATTTTAATCCTTATGGTAATAGTACTCTGAGTAGAATGACAATTTCTGTGCTTTTATTGTTTTTTGTTATTCTGAGTATGATATTAATGGTATATCTGAACATTTTTTTAATAAAATATTCCTCCATTATACCATCCCTGTGAAACTGAACAAGCTACTTTTACAGGAAAAAATTAGATACAAGGTAAGGACTGTAGGTATAGCTCTACTGATTATTATGGTGCCTTAAAACTAGTTGGTCAATCCATGTGTAGATTAGAGCACACTAAATAAAACATTTAATTTTCTATATATTTAGGAGTGTTAAGATCTACAGAATGGGATTGATGGCAGCCAGCAAATGCAAGTGGATGAATATGCCCCATAATAGGAAAATATGGAGAGAGAGAGGATTTAGATGCTTTTTTTGTAGCCCTGAATTATGGGCTTGGGATTCAGAAACCAAACCTTTCTTAGGCTTATGTGCTAGTAGAGTAGAAAAAGAAAGAAAATGGAAGGAGCTATCTTTGCATCATAGCCTACTGCTCTGCAGTCAGCCAGGAGTATACTTTGGTTTGGGCTGGTTTAGAAATCCTCATCTAGGACGATAACCTGCTAGTCCCTGGTCAGCAGGAGACAGACTGAGAAATTCCTGTCTCCTATTGAAGAATGGTATCCATTCCCTATGAACTGCAGTATTCCAGGGTGTAGGCACAGAATGAAGAGAAAGTCTGACTCTCTTTCATTATGCTGAAGATGTCTGATGGTAAATTAAATTTTTAACACTGGAAAAAAATACTATCCACCACCCTCTGTTTTGCATTACTTCTGCAAACACACATTAAAAATATTATGCATGGTGGGTTATTTGTATAAAAATTATGTGTAAGTATTTATGTGAGCAATGATTTAAGACTTGGTACAGAAGTTTATGCAAGGCTTTTTGTAAGCTCAGTTGCTGAATGTGTGTGTATATTTTGCAAACTAAAAGTTAAACAATTTATATTCTAAACCATTTTTATTTTTCAGTAATCAGATACTCAGTGACAGTATTAATATTTTAAGAATTTTATTTATTATATAGAAAGATGTTTACTCCATGAAATAGATATATGGTAAATTATTTTTTAAAAATATTTCTGTAAACATTTTCAGGTTGACATTTGTAACCTATCAGAAAATGTATATAAATGTCTATTATCTTAAGAACTTGAAGGGGACTTGATGAGACTATTAAATGTATATACTTGGGAAGTTGGTTTTGAGATGCTCTCATTTTTTGTGTTTTTATTCCCTACCTTGCTCTTCATTCCAGTCTTCCTGAAAAGACGGACTTGAAAATTCTGAATTGTTATAAACGCAGATTATGTTTTTTTCCTCCCAAATTTCAGATTTCAAAATGGAGGGGGTACAAAAAAATAATAAAGAAAGTTCAAACGCTGGAGAAGACGCTAGGCCCAGTCTTGCTGCCACAAATCATGCTGGGTGTAATCTCACTGCAGAGAGTTCTGTGCCTGCTCCCATTGCACCAGAAGATGCTGTAGCCAGATCTATTCACGATACTCGAGAAATAGCAAGCTTTTCCTCTTCCCAAGAGTCTTTCTCTATTGCAAGCCGAAGGTTGTCTAGGTTCTGCCGGAGCACTAGTGGAGTTCTGTCCTTGCAAGAAGTTTTAAAAGAAAAACAGGTTTAGTATTCAATCTTAGGTCTTGAAATAGATTTCTGTTTCTTTTCTCAGATGACTAAACTTGGTTTATATTAGCTGTTTCTTTTCTCTTTTTCTTTCTTTCTTTTTTTCTTTCCTTTTTGTTTATACTGAGTTCTTTTATTAAATTATTCCTGGTAGAAAGTGAGTCTTTGTTTTTAATGTTTGCAGTATTGTAAGATTTTATTTTAAAGTAAAGGAAGGAAGCAGGAGATATTAACTGAATAATTTGCACTGAAGCAAAGCTGTACCCAGCTTTGTTCCTGCAAATATTTACCCACTCTAGATACTTTAGTTTTAAATTGGTGTTGTGACCTTTCAGTGTTGATATAATAAATTGAAATACTGATGGTGAAAAATAAAACCAGTTAATATGGCACAGAAATATCTTAAAATCTAGCTGTAATATATTTAATGTTTTCTTTTCTTTGAAATATCCTCAGAGTTGACTTTATGTTTTATAGTAGTTCTTAATAATTTGTTCTTCTGTTAGCCTCTGAAAATTTAGATTTTTTTTAAGAGTAGGGCTGTTATGTATTCTCATAACGCAAGACAGTATATTTCACATTAGTTGCAAGTTAAGTAGCAGGTCATTCTTGTGATTGCTTTGTGTATTTTTAGTTTGAAAGACGTGTGTAATGTTTTAGGCTCAATACAAAGAAGCAAGAGAATATCGAAGAACAAAAGTTGATGCTTCATATAAGTACATATTTGAAGTTCTCAGTGTCAGGCTAGGTTTGGACTTAACAACTGTGGAAGAAATGATTTTGGATGCCCCTTCGGTGAGTCTTACTGTATGTTTGTTGATTTCAGTTTTTAGTCAAAATATGTAGTAGATTGCCCCTTTGATATGAAGTGTTATCCATCATTTAGATTTTTTTCCACCAGAAAATGTGGTTAATAAGGCACACAATTAATCTAAAATGATACCTGACTAAATCATTCATCTTACTTGCAAATCTGCCAGGAAACTATTCCCAGGGGTTTTGATTGTGGCTTTTTCATCTTTCTTACCCCAAGGAAAATACAATAACTGCTATTATTTTGACCCAAAGGATTCTTGTCACATCCACCAGTTCCATCAAGTTTCATCCCTTTCTGCCTGATGTTATTATATTCTAAAGATGGTAGTTTTTATTTGTTAAGCAAGTCCTTGCTGAAATGCCAGAGATTCTGCAAAAGTATGTGTAACTTCATAGGAACATTTTGAAAATTGAGAGTGTTACTTAGTAATAAGAGGGAAGATTAATCCTGCACCATTTAATTAATGTAATTACATTTGGAAAGACTCATTAAATAATTTCCGGTTTTGAGTGCTTTGTTTATTTTTGGATGTTTTAAAGATGGGATAGTGGGTTTGTAGAGTGAGTAGATCCCAAACCTGTGGAACTTCTGAAAGCTCAGTCATTCTTTGTGTGTCTTTAGTGTTGTGTCTTTCAATAGTGTTTGAAAGTGCTTGAACAAACAGGAGCAACCAGCTAAACTGTTCTTTTAGTTGAGTGTCAAAACTCAGTATGGCTGTACGTGAAAAGTTATGACCCTTGCCTACTCTGGTTGAGTGATGTTATTCTTGTCTGTTAGAGATATTTCACTTAGCATTCGGAGTTCAGCCAGATATTGTCTCCTTTGATCAAATAAATCATTAGAACTTTAGTTGTTCACTTACAAGTCAAATTTAGTCCCAATCCACATTTGTTGTTTATTGTTTGTTTGCTGATATATATTGTAAAATGTACTTAAACAGTCCTGTTTTTTCTGATGCTTATGCAACACAGAGGTGCTTTATACTGTTGTCAATCAGCTAACATTTACTTTTTTTACAGTTACTAAGTGGTATATAGTTTTAGATCATCCTGACTTCATGTAAAACTGCTGATCTATGCTGTGTTTGATTAATTCAAACACTTGAGAACCTTTGGGTTCTTAAGGCGCTTTTTTAAAGTTTTTTTTTGTTGTTTGGGGGATTTTTTTTTTTTTTTTTTCCTGTCACCAGGACCATCTGAAAACTTTATTGTCAGAAATCTTCCAGTTTTAGTTTATTCATAAACAGTTTAGGCTGCTGGGCCTGTGTGCACATTGTCCTTTAACAAATTGTCAGTAAATACCCATATACATATAATGTCTTTGACATCTGTGAGTTAAGTTTTACCCTTTAAAGCATTAGCCTGTATGTGTATTCACACAGTGAGTGTTTTGTACCACATGGACTTGAACCAGAAGCTATTTGTAGAAGTAGTACTTACAGGGACAGCTCGCATCTTACCCCCTGTGTAAAATAATACAAGCCCAAAAGTTGCCGTTTGCCTCCTCTCAGGTTGGAGTGCTTTTTGTAGTAGTGAATCTTCTGATTTTTGTCATTGCCCTTTCAGTACTTTACCATTTTTTTTCTTTTATTTCACTATTATGGGGGGGATTTTTTCTGTATTTTTCTGTTATTCACTAGTGCCTATTAACCTAAGTGCAAGTGCAGCATGCATTTCTAGAGCTGTCTTTATTTTACTTTTTATTTTTGCACAGTGTTGTCTTCTGAAAGGAGTGGGTTTAAAGTCTGTCCACCTGGGTGTCGCTCATTTTCCTATCACCATTCTGATTCAGATTTTATATTTGTTTATTTTGGGGGGAAAAAAATCATGCTCATTAAAAAAAAATGTACCACATCCAGGGGTGTGTATGCTTTGTGCTTGAACAGGTGATGCATCTCCAGACATACTTACTAGCTAAATTTTGTCAAAAAGGGGGGGGGAACAGGAGGAAACAAGAGCTTTCACTACCAAGGTTGAGCCCTTCACTTGAACAGTTTGAATGCGCAGTCATATCTTGTTGAGTTAGTCATCCTTGCAGGTAACTACAGAGACTATGAAAGAAGCTGAATTTTGACCAGATCAACCAGTACCTTCTGATCTCCTCCAAACCTTCTTTCAGTGCTTTTTAGAGCTTTGTTCGCTTTCTGCTAAATCACATATCCTGGTTTTACCAGGATGCACAAATTGCCTAGGGCAGTTTGAAAATTCAGGTTTTGGAAACCCTAGTTATAATTTCAGGCAAGTTCTTCAAAGTGATAATCCATACACAAACAGTGTTTGTTTCAAAGCTTTGCATCCTTACTATCCAAAGCACCTGTATAACATGACAAAATCAAAATGGCTGTCTAGAGACCTGTAATGTTTTAGGGAGGCCAGTTTATGGACAGATACAGCAAGCTAATTATGGGGCAGCATGGTCTCCCTCAGGTGTGATCTCCTTGTCCTTCCAGAGGTCAACAAAATCTTTGTCATTGTGAAAAGATTTTGGAGCCAATGTGACCAATTCATGTTTCCAGAATAAAATCCTCGTGTCATGTTACTCCTCTTTTACAAATTAATCTTTTACGTTTAGGAGTAGAGTAGCGATAGCAGGGTATGTCAAGTCATGCAAATCAGCTGTGTATGTTTCTAAGGCTCTTATGACCAGTTACTTCCAGTTGATACTTTAGACTTACAGATCTCTGTGAGTGACAGAATATTCTCCAGTGTCTCTGCGTTACTGGACAAGACCATAGTTATATCTATCTATCTATCTATCTATCTATCTATAACTGATATACAGTTATCAGGAGATAGGCCACCTGTGTGTGCAGGTTCAGTAATTGAAGGCAATATTTGAAATATCTATTATGTTGTTTTATAACTCCTCACAGTATTTGAGGATAAACATTATGTGCCACCAAAACTTTTAAACAGTGGCATGGTCAAATTATTTTTGCATGACTTAAAGGCACATAAAATATTTTGAGTAACAAGTACTTATTTTTTGATTTAACAGTTGGAAGCCTTTGATTCTTTTTTTGCTAATGGAGGAAGTAAAACACTGAAAATTTTCTATCAAGAAGGAGAAGCACCAGGAATAGGTAAATTTTTAGCAATATTAATACAGGGAGATATGATAGTGCCTTCTATTATTAATTTTGTTTAATGTTTCCCAGAATAAAATCTGGTTTTACTTTATCATAATTTTGAAGCCTTTTGCTATAAGGACTGAAAATTCATATTTTAAATGCTTGCTTCAAGTCAAATTGTTTAGAAAAATTTCAGTAAATTTTAGCCATTCTTGGACAGAAAGCTATAAAAAGATAAGTTCTTCTGAAATCTTAAATTGGTTGCAACTTTTTCTTACAGGAGTTATGCCCCCAGTTCATTGGAAAGCACTTTCATAAAACCTGTCTGAATTTGCATTTATTATAAATATTTGAAATTTTTTAGTTTTTACATGCTTGGTAGACAATTAGAATTTAATGTCTAAAATCCCTAATGATTCTCTAAGCACTGAACCTGCTGTTCCCTTACCTATTTATATGAAATTATCAAATTGCATAGGATTATACCCACAGAGTACCTGAGGGTATCTCATATTCTCTGTTTTCTCACTTAGGCATGACATTTTGTTTGATAGGGTGAACGCAAATAAACAAAGAACCTCGGTCACCAGCAAATTAACCCAAAATGAGGGTTCCTCACTATGAAGGCAGTGAGGCACTGGAACAGGTTGCCCAGAGAAGTTGTGGATGCCCCATCCCTGGAAGTGTTCAAGGCCAAGTTGGATGGGACTTTGAGCAACCTCATCTAATGGAAGATATGCCTGCCCACAGCAGGGGGGTTGGAACTAGATGATGTTTAGAGTCCCTTCCAAACCAAACCTTTCTATGATGGACCTGAGCAAGTTCCCTTTTCAGTGCAGTACAATGTGCCAAAATTGCTTTGTAAGACATATGTTTGGTGTAGATTTTTAATTGTGTGGTTAATTACAGCCACAAACTCTGCTGGTTTTGATTCTCTTACACACAAAAGAAAATAAATGTTTTCTATGTTGAATTTGATTTCACTACGTTGATTTTAAGCATTTGATAATACCGTTACTTTCAAAAATAGTGACACCTATGAAATTCTTTTCAGAATGTGGTCGGACAATTCCAGGACTTTTAAAAGGAAGTAAAATGATGCAATTGTATGTGGACAATGCACCAGACAGATTTGTAGGACTATGCTTATTTTTTGTTCGTTGTAAGAATGACAGCCCTTTAAGTGCAAAAACTATACATGAGGTATTCTTTCATATTTTAAAAACTAAAAACTTTAAAAGTAGTTATTTTTGTTTCATTATTTGTTTTGCTATTAAAGTTGCTGGTAACTGCGTTTTTTGAATATTAAGCTATATCATGCTCTTTCCTTTTTGGGTAGACAATGAATAGCTGTATTGCTTCAGCAAATACTCAGGATATCTTGTGAATTTAGCATCTTACAGGACTCTTGTTAAAGAAGTTAGCATTTAGATTATATTTCTCATTCTCCTTGCTGGTTTTGAAGAACTTACAGCCACCAAGTGTATTTTAGATGGGATCAAAATCTCTAAACTAGAAGGTCTCACTGAGAAGACTTTATTGCAAATACCAGGAGAGGAAAAGTTTACTTGTACCTTTCTCTTTTATGTGTCTTTGAATGTGTGAAATACACTTTTATCCTATGTAAATTATGTAGCATGAGTTTTTCTGCTTTACAAAACAAATTCTTAGATAAGTGTGGGCTTCGTTCTCATTTATAGCTACACATCTTAATACTTGGGCAGTGCTCAAGGGACTGTAAATTGATAAGAATCAGTCCTATACATATATCTTCCAGTTAATATGATTTCAAATTATTCAGCCAGAAAATCCATTATTAATTTATATACTTTATATTATATATTAAAAATGCTTTGCTCCTTTTCAGAGCTAAGAAGGTAGAGGGGGAAAAGCACTACTAGAAGAAAGATAAAAGATCTGTCTTTATCAAGAGTCTCAATATTGGTCATAAACATTACCTTTGCATCAAATTCCCTACTGAAGTGATAAGAAAAGGGAATTTATGTTCTAGGAAGTTAGTTACGTGAAATATGCTAGTGTTTGCTGATTTGAAGGACATTTAAAATGCTGGAATATTAAAAATAGTCAGAACTTGTGAAGTTCAGTTTTGGAGAGTAGACAAAAATTTCACCTGAACCAAAGTAATATACATTCAGTCAAATAATTGCTTCTAATATAATTTCAGATATGGACAGTCAGAGCATTTTTGCTACTTTCATTTTATTACGTAGTACCTAATTGTAGATGGGGACATGTGGAATATTTTTAATTGTTATGTACTATTTAAAAACTTCCAAACTTTCTGTATGATAGGGAAATAACTGAAATTAAAAAAAAATATATATATAGCCTGGCAGCCTTTTAAAACTGTATTAAATCAGTATTGACTTCTCTTTTTTTATTGAAAACAGGTATCTTATGGTCACATTGTAGGATTCAGTATTTTGTAAAGATTTTGTCTCCTTAAATTAAAGTTTCCATTGGCAAATTGGAGTGCCTTTATAAAAAGAATACACTGATCTTATAATACCATTTGCAATCTGTTACTGCATTACTAACAATCATTCTGTTACAATGCAGGACATATTCTTTGGTGTTTTGGATGCCACTGAAGGACTTCTACGTGGTGTTAGGAATATGATAGAAAAGATTTTTCTCCCTGCTATCCTCGCAACAAATAATTGGGGTGCTTTAAGTCAGACCAAACAGGATACTAAAGACAAACAGAATTTTGTGGAAACAGTTAACAGATACCTCTCATTTTTAGAAGGTAATCATTGCATTTAGGAAGCAATCAAATTAGAAGTATTCTACTTAAGAATTTCTGTTTAAAAGCAGTAGTACGTAGGTAAGGAACTTTTCACGTTGTGCAAGGAAAAATAAAATTATCAATTACTTGCCTAATAAATACAGGAGTAGGTTATTTACGTAATACTCTAGTAATATATTACTTTTAAAGAGTGTCGTGGTTTAACCCCAGCCAGCAACTAAGCACCACGCACCCACTCACTCACTTCCTCCCTGCCCAGTGGGATGGGGGAGAGAATTGGGAAAAGAAAAAGTAAAACTCGTGGGTTGAGATAAGAACAGTTTAATAGAACAGAAAGGAAGAAAATAGTAATGCTAATAATAACAATAGTAAAATGACAATAGTAAAAGAATTGGAATATACAAAACAAGCAATGCATGATGCAATTGCTTGCCGCTTGCTGACTGGTTAGTCAGTTAGTTCCTGAGTGGTGATCTGCGCCCCCTGCCCCCGCCAACTTCCCCCGGTTTATATAGTGGGCATGACATCACATGGTATGGAATATCCCTCTGTCCAGTCTGGGTCAGCTGCCCTCGCTGTGTCTCCTCACAGCTTCTTGTGCCCCTCCAGCCTTTTTGCTGGCTGGGCATGAGAAGCTGAAAAATCCTTGACTTGTTGCCAAGTAGTGTTTATACTAACTGAAAACATCAGTGTTTTACCAACATTCTTCTCACACTGAATCCAAAACATAACAGTATACCAGCTACTAGAAAGAAAATTAACTCTATCCCAGCAGATACCAGGACAAGGAGGAACACTGGATTTAAAATAAGAATCTTCTTTATATGACTACAGACATATATTCCCAAATTTAAATGCTTAAACTGGTAGAAATCAGTTTTTGAGTCTTAATTGGTTCTGTATTGTAATTGCCTTTTTTTTTTTTTTTTCCAGGGGCTATAATAAGCATTGAAGGAACTGTTGAGTTGAAAAAAATAGATTACATTAATTTTTCTAAACTCCAGTCCTTTGAGAAAGTAACTGCAGCAGCTCATAATCCTGACATGGTTCACCAGCTAGAGGAAGTACTTATGATATGGTATAGGCAAATTGAACAGGTAAGTTGTTGTTTTAACACATCAATCCAGCATGAATATGAATAGCTATTTATATGAGACTTGCCTGAAGTTAGCTGAAGGCTTCAGCTGCATCTCCACCTGAGACAAGTACTTCACTTCTATGCACAAGTAAGTAGTCCTTATCCCTAGGAACTTAGTCTAGCAAGAATAAGAGTTTCTGAACAGTTAATGCACAAATAGTAAGAAGGAGAGGGCAGAAGGATGCAGGAGTAATAACACTGGTGAGGACCACATATATATACAGTTAGGCATACTCTATACATTACCTATTAAGTTGCTGCTGCCAGTCATGGTATGAGATGCTACTCTTAGAAAGATCTTTGACCAAGCCCAGTAAGGCATTTTTGATCCTGTGTAAATCCTATATGGTAAGGTCTCAGTTAGCCAAGTAATTGGTGTTTGAGACTTCCGTGATAAAGCACAGAACCCTTTGTCAGAATACAGAATCTGTGTAGACTGGGACATACTTTACTTGTAAGGGCATACTATGTTTAGTGTGTGTAGCTCATAAGAACAAAAATGTAAAAGACATGTAAAAAGAGTTGACTGCACTTTTACCAACATACAAATGAGTACATTTATGACTTTACACCTGATATTTCATGTTTTTATTAAAACAGTTCAAGGTTTTTACAAGCGAAGTTACATTTGGTGCTTTTCAATCCATAGGTTCTGATTAAAGAAAAAAATATGGGTATAGGCTGAGATTTACCCAGTTTATGACAGCAGTTGAACATATGTATTAGTTGCCTTCATTTCAGTTTGAGAATATGATTAAATTCAAACTTAATATGCTTTTCCGAATCAGAACCATTTTCATGTGTCAGTAACTGTAAGCTTGTTCCTTTTTAAGTTAGTATCCTCAGAGTGTTTCTTCTCTCCTTTATAAGGATTTGTCTGTTCTCTATAGTAAACATTTGGTTTTTTTTCAAATTGGTTGCAGGTTCTGATTGAGAGTAAGCAGATGAGGAAAGAAGCTGATGATTCAGGTCCACTGACTGAACTAGAGCACTGGAAATGTATGTCTGCTAAATTTAATTTTATTATTGAGCAGATCAAAGGACCAAAGTGCAAAGCTGTCATTAACATTCTGAATGTTGGCCATTCTAAACTACTAAGGGTAATTATTTTTTTCTTATGTTATTTTTTTACTATAGTAGATAAAGCTTGCGATAATTATTTTGTTTCATTGCATCTAAGAGAGATTTCCTGAGGTGAATTAGGAGAGGAAAATTTACATATGGTGCTGGTGTGCTTAATATTTTAAGAGAAAGAATAAGGCATTTTTAGAGATACAGATAAAAATTATCATAAATGAAATTAACCTTTATTGCCAGCTTTGACAATGCCTTTAAAAAAATAATTTACCAAGGTTTACTTCTGGCACATCAGTGCAAGTTAAAGAAATAGTTCACTGTGTATAAAATTTTTTACAGTACTGTTTTCCCTCTAGATGTGGCAAGAGTTAGATGCCAGAATCACAGATGCAGCAAATGAATCGAAAGATAATGTGAAATACTTACGCACACTTGAAAAAGTTTGTCAGCCACTTTACAACTATGATCTTGTAAGTATGCCTTTCATCATTCTTTAAACAAAGTTTAGGTATTTACTTAGAATGCCCAGGGCAAATGAAATCTTCTTTGTATTTGCTCAAAAGTAAATTTTCTAATTTACTTTTCTATTTTTCTGATTTTTTTTTTTCTAAACACCTGTCAAGGTAAATGTTAAAGCAGTAGTTTATTCTATGTTACATAAAAGATGTATTTATTGATAAGCATAAATACATATGATTGCCCAGTAATTCAGTCCTGCTGCCAATATCATATTTAAAATGAGCTAAAACAGATACATATTTTATAATAAAAGAATCTTAAAATATGTCTTTCATTGAAAATTCCATATGTCAATGAATAATCACACAGCTGTAACCAAAACAAAATTTCAGTTATATAGAGAATAATGAAACCTAATGAGGTCCTAAACGGGTAAATTAATATTTTGATATTGAAAACAGTATTTGCTAGTTCTGTTTGCAGAACTACCAGCTAGTCAGAATTTAAATAATTGGTTGTCCTTGTAGACTAGTCAGCCCTTGTTCAAGGTAACAGTTATTAGGTTTAATATTAACTATTAATTATTATAACAGGTATATATTTCTACTGATTGTTGCAGAATAAGGCAGAAGGAGGAAGTAGCCTAGGAAAAATTACTTGTTGCGCTTTGTTTTTTAGTCCCCCTTGTTTTAGTCCTACCTGCCTCCAGTGCTCTGTTAGGAAGAGTTGCATTTCTTTTGAATTGCTGGAAGCTTAGGATCTTATTTCAAAGTTTTAACTGAGGGGAAGAAAAAAGTCTGTGATAATATATGACATAGAACTGGTACTGCATGTCATAGTAGGAGAGAGGAGTATAATAAACAGTATTACCAAGACGCTGTTTATCTTCAGCTCCTCAGAGTATCACTAGAGGGTGCCAGATACTGGGCCATAAGGACGAGCTGCTTCACATGAGTTATTAAGATAAAAAGAATTTTATCTTAAACGAAGAGACATTTGTGGGTGGAAACCCATTAAAGAGTTCATCAGTTTACTAATACAGGATAGTTAACTATATTTCTTTGTTTAATTTGGAAGGAACAATTTGGATAAATCTGAATTTATGTTTCATTTCTTGGAACATTGTTCCAGAGATCAAGATAATTTAGGTGGGATTTTCTATGGTATTCAGCTTAAAAATAGTGACATCCAGGCTAAATATATCCTGTTTTAAAAGAAGTACATTCTGGATTGAGCTGAATTTAATATCTGATATTGAAAAGTATTTTAAATATTAGTAGATTAGGAATGGAGTGCATGCAGATTTAATATGAAATTTAGTGTGTGTGTAAAATATGGCATTTAGCGTATGCAGTATCACACATAGTCACATTTGTAGCTGAAGTGGGTTACTATATGAAAATTTAGACTGAGAATTTAACTGAGGTTTTGAATCAGAGAAATCTTTAGTCCACTATTCAGGGGTTTATTTTTTTGTCAAGGATTAAAGAAGAAAACCAGTAGACTCAGAATCTCCTGATTCCATTTTGGGGAGGAGCGGGGAAGGGTGATGAACAACATGTGGACACTGGCAGTTGTTTTATACCATATAGCCTTTCTTTCACACTCTTCTACCAAATGCCAATGTCTGCTATGTTTAGCCAGAGTATTAGTGTGTTCACTTTGAGTTTGAAGCTCAAAAGTGGCTTCTCTGTTGAGGAGTGACAGTCAAAATTACTTTTTCTTGATGTTCTGAATTGCAACTCTGATAAGTCCCTGATAATGTTAATGAATTATCATTTTTTACCTTTTTTTCTTTTTCTTCCAAAATACTTTAGAAGTGATTGAATTACAGAACACCTGTAATACCACGGTTTGATTTTACTGATATGAACAATGATTTCATGAAACATGTGAAAGATATAGATGCTTCACGTGATGATTGAATGAATTAGGCACTTGTCACAATGTTAGTTTCATTGATAATTACTTAATGAGTTTTTTTGAAATGTCTGAATGAAATATTTTATGTAATGATTGTAATCACAATGTCATTGCACAGACTATATTTAACAGCTGTACCTGAAGGAAAACAAAAGCGTTATTCACAACCACTGTCAGCTGCCAGAAGAATATTTTCTTTTGTGCCAAAAAATGCAACCTGTAATTTTTGAATACATGTTCAATTTTGATCATCAAAATAGCATATTAAAATATTTATATTAATATCTTTAATCTGTTTTCTCACCAAATCATCTATGAGTTTTATTGGTTTTATTAGTTAAGGTTTAAAAAATTATTGAGTTTGATTAGCGCCTTTTTTTCTTTTTTATACAAGAAACTTTTGTTAACATGCCATGGAATTTTGAAGGTTGGTTCATGTGATTTAGGGAAAAGTGTAATTTAGAAGTTGTCAATAGAATAGAAATATAGTTGCTAAGAATAGAAAGTAAATTTTTTCTCAAAACTCTGCTTTAAGGTATCAATGATACATGGAATACCAAACTTGATAAATACTATTCGAATGATTCACAATGTTTCAAGATATTATAATAGTTCTGAGAGGATGACGTCATTGTTTATAAAGGTAAATATATTAAGTGTAATATTAATTATAAAAACTATGTGATTTTTCAAAAAAAAAATTTGTTTAAATCAGTAGGACATTTGCTAAAGAATGGTAATAAATAGTGGGTGTTTGCATGGGAAAGGAGGAGAAGTCTGTTGAGCAAGATATGATTGAACTTGGATTAGAGACTTGTCTTCTGGAAGGAACTTTATTGTTATTCTTGGTTCAGCAAAATTTATTTTTTTCTTCTTGATTAATCTTCTGACTTGAATTAATCTGCTCAGTTGTTTCTTAAGTCACTGAATCCACAAAGATTCTGTTGTTATCAGCCTTGAATACCTAATTAAGCAGATGGCCATCAGTTTGGCTAGGCTATTCCTCCAGAAGGTATGAAAGACAAAAGGTTACCTGTTTTCAGAAGCAAGTCATACTTGAAAAGCTAATCGAATATCAGGTCGTAAACTTTGCCACCTTAAACAGAAAATTAAGACCAGCTCAACAATTATACCAATGTATTTTGCAGAATCTAGGTATTCACTGCAGGAAAACATGGTTTGTGTAATAGTTTTAGAATGAAGAAATCCTTTATAACCAAAATACACAGCTTCAGTAAGCATAGAGGGGAAATTCATAGTAGAGCCTTGTTACACCACTTTTTTTTTTTACTTTTTTTTTTTTTAACACCCCAGGTAAAGTGTAAAGCTTTGTTACAATTCAGTTTGAACTAGGATATTAAGAAATATGTGCTTTTTTGAGGCTAAATTTATCCATGGTTGTGGCTGTTTTCCATACATCAGATGTTAGGTATGGATTATGCAGCAATGTTTATATTGCCCGTTGTGTAATTGGTTTTTTTATATGTTTGTGTATTGACACTTGCTAGTGTCTATTATTTAATGGTCTAAGGGATTGAGCATTTCACTGCAGAGGCTAATAACAAACTGGTTACATGAAGCTGTGCTAAGAAATAGCAAGGAACGGTTTTGCAAAACAGGCAAATTTCCTTATAAGCTTGAGACCTACTTTGTTTTCGTTTGTCTGCGCTAGGTTACAAATCAAATGGTCACAACCTGTAGAGCATATATTACAGATGGTGGCTTGTCTTGTGTCTGGGAGCAGGAGGCATCAACAGTAATTGAAAAAGTTAAGGTTTGTATTTTGGTATTTTATTATTTACCTGCCAAACCTATTGATTACCTATTGATATGCACAAGGAAGTCCATATCAATATGTATCAAGTACTTCACACCTCTTTACTGGTTTATTTCATGATGCTTTGAGTGTTTTCCCACTTCTTAGCCCACTGGCATTTGTTGAAATTAGAATGGCCTCATTGTTGTCAGGGTGGTCTGTCACTGACCTTGGAATTGGCATCTTCACCATATGTGCGACCAAGGAATCTTGTCAACCTGCATAATCCACATTCTTCCCTCTTGAGGGTATCTCATATGGTACTATCTTCCTCTACCATGGGGAACCTGGTATTTGAATAGACCCCCACTTTGTGAGCCCCCCACTTTTCACACCATGAAAGTTCAGTGCTAAGAAAGTCTTCCTCTTCTTTAGCTGATGGTGACATTTTAAGAACAAATTAAGTATGTGCAATATGCCATGGCAAAATACATCCAGCTGTGGGGTTACTGGTTGCCAATACTGACGTTATTTCCACCTTCTCCTTTATCAGACCTTAGCTACTGACTTCTTATCTTACTCTGAAAGGCATAGGATTTCATAGTCCTTTAAAAATTAGGTCCAGAGGTACAAAAGAAAATGTACTGAATGTATCTTTCCTGACCTGACAGGAAGATATGATTCTAATAATTCATCTATTTAATTGAGGTCATCTTGTGAGTGTTCTACAGCTGACAAGCCCTCATTATTCTATGAGAAATATAAACCCAGTTTCTAATCATGGTGATCAGTCTTCATTCTAGTATCTGTATATTCTTGAAGATCTGAACATTCCTTTCAAAGATCACCTTTTCTCATTTCCTGTAATTCATAGCCAATTGTTATATATACCTATATATTCAGAGAGTCTGGTGACTGCCAGTATATTGTGATAAAAGTGTGCTTTCTGTTCCAAGAACTGACAGAAGATTTTGTATTCCAATGATTATAGACTTTACATTTCATACCAGTCATTATTTTTACATCCGAAAAGGTCTTAATATTTTAAGTAAATAATCGACTGAGAGATTATTTTTCAATCTCACTTTAACTCAGACTTGTCAACACACATTCATTTGTATAACAAATTTCCTTTAAGTCCCCTGGCAGTTCCAGATGGACTACCCTGTATGCCAAATTATGTCCTTATCTAGAGGACAGTCTGAACATTCTTAATTAAGCTAATGGCTTTTCTTAATATTCAAATGTCTCCTTTAGAGCAGGAGTCATCACCTGCTTTTCGCTGGGTACTAAACCACTCTTCACTTTAACAAGAACTAAAACTTTCCTGTTCTTTTTTTGGTGACTCATTTCCCAGTGTTACATCTTTCAGTGTACTGTAGTGTTGTATGTCCATATGTTGCAAATATTTGTTACACATAGTGAAGGAAAACCACTGTATGTAAGTCATTATGACATGCGGAAACAGACTCCACAACCCGTGAGATTGTAAAGTAGATATGTTTATTCAGCGCTGGGCAGCACGGGGGGTAGTCCCACCGAAGTCGTGTGCGCCCAACGTGGCAATTCACTTCAAATTTAAGCAATCGAATGTTACATATGCATAAAGTCTCACAATACGGCTATACATATGCATGACCTATCCCTGCTTCATCTTAAAATTAGTCCCAAGAAGTCATTTCCATAAGTTCTTCCCTACTGTGCTTGCGTGGTGCCTCCTTGTGGTAGTCCTTAGGGGTCTTGAAGATGAAGGCTGCGTGTCTTCATCACAGTAAACGTTTAACCTTCTGTTCTTGTGCCGACTCAGTCAGTCACTCCTTGGGACTCACCCAAACTACAAGGTCAGTCTTGGCTGGTTCTTGGGATCAGCTCCTGATTCTTACCAGGAACTCTCTCATGCTTCAGCCAGCCCCAACAATGTAAAACGCTTGAAACTAACTGAAGCAAGTGACAGCTCTTAACAACATCGTTTCTCATCCCTTGGGCTATGTCCACTTCTATTGAAGTTCCTCTAACTTCATTACAGGCTAGATAATTATTAAACAA
>JAVJGG010000055.1:759902-772850 GCA_035590195.1 Aviceda cuculoides
CTCTGGAAGCATACAAGGACCTTCACATCCTTCTTAAATTGTGGGGCCAGAACTGCACACAGTACTCAAGGTGAGGCTGCACTGATGCCGAATACAGCCACTTTTGACCAGCTGGTTATACTGTGTTTAACGCACCCCAGGATGCGGTTTGCCCTGTTGGTTGCCAGGACACACTGTGACTCGTATTTAGCCTGCTGTCAACCAGCACCCCCAGATCCCTTTCTGCAGGGCTGCTCTCCAGCCACTCCTCTCCCAGTTTATACTTGTGCCTGGCATTACTCTCTCCTAGGTGCAGAATCTGGCATTTCAACTTGTTAAATTTCATTCCATTAATCATAGCCCAATGCCGCACTCTATCTAGACCCCTCTGCAAGGCCTCCTGTCCCTCAAGAGAGTCAACAGCACCTCACAGTTTGGTATCATCATCAAACCTGCTAATGGTGCATTCAACTCCTGCATCCAGAGCATTGATAAATACATTGAACAGAACTGGCCCTTGAATTGATCCCTGAGGAACACTGCTGGTGGCAAGTAGCCACCCAGATGTAGCCCCATTCACTACAATCCTTTGAGCTTTGCCCTTCAGTCAGTTCTTCACCCAGCGTACCATAAACCCACTCATCCCACAGCTGGACAACTTTTCCAGAAGGATGCTGTGAGGGAAAGTATCAGATGCCTTACTAAAGTCCAGAAAAACTGTTTCTTTGACTTACCACTGAACTAGCACCCCAAGCTGGAAATATGCACTGAATTGTTCATCTGTCTGTCTTCATATTGCACAAAGAAATATTTCACCGTTCCAGCCAGTGGTGTTTTTCTTCTTTTTGTAATGGAGCAGAACAGGGCTTGTACATAAGACTCACGTCCTGTATTTTAACTGAGTACCCAGCTCTTCTGTTCCTCTAGCCCTGTAGGGTTCTCTGTGGAGAATCATGTCTTTTTAACAAGAGGCTTCTAGGAGGCATAAATGTGGACTGCCTGATATCCTGAAATTGTCTGGTGTATATGTTCTGGTACCATTAAAAAAGCAAGTTTATTGCAAGGACTCGCACAATAGCTGCAGTACTGTGAGGTCACCAGTTTGACTGCAGGTGATCTCTGAACTAGTCTGGTAACAGGGAATTCCATTACTGAACATCTCATGCTACATTTTCTGTACCACTTAACATACAGCTCAAGGTTAGTGCCAGCCACATAAGCTTTAACATTTATAGCCCTTAGGAATGTCTTGATATTGGATTTCCTTCATTGGATTAGTCAGAATCTTGCTATACTAGGATTCGCTATAGCAATAATATTTCTTGAAATGTTTGAATGATTCTCCTGTAAAGTATCTAAGGTCTCTTGCCAAGTTAACTTCTATGTGAGAGAGGTTTTCACTTTCCTGTTTCCCTCAGATAGGAATAATGATCACCTAAATCTGCTCCAAAGAAAACAGACAAATATCATTACTGATTAAAAAAAGATATTTTTCTTTAAATCAATTTTTAGTTACTTTTCAATTTTGAGTAGAACTGAGCATCCATTTTACTATGAATTACAGGTGTTTATCACTATAATAAAGTAATTGCTCTTACATTTGTTAAATATTTGGTATTTATTAGTTACAAGTTCTTACTGACTTTATTGCCCTATAAATTTGCATCATAAATACTTGATACAGTTTTTAAGAACTCTGTAAGCATAATTTGTAATATTAACTTATATAATGTATAGTTGATAGTTAAATTGAGAAAAACCCAAATAGTATGGTTTTCTTTTGATAATGTTTTAATTTGCATCTACTGTGTTTTAATAGAAAAAGTCAAATATCTTGGCAAGTCCAGAAGGTAAAGGAGTTGTTCAATTATACAACAGAATTGCCCATGTATTGGTGGAGTTTGAGGTAGTCTATCATAATGCATGGATGAAGGAAATTTCACAATTACAATATCGTAAGTAATTAAATATGTAATTGGCTTTTTTAACTGTTATTGAATGCTAAGTTAACACAAATCAGATCAGATAATTTTTTAAGCCTCATTTACCCTTAATATGTGCAAATTAATCATGATCCAATAAGCAGGCCCAATAATACAAATCTCTGTCCCTTATGACCTTGAAACTTGATTTTGATGCAGAGGATTGCAGATTTGGTACACTGTTTGACAGATGACTGGAACAGTAGTGAAACAAATTTAAGGCACAGTTGTTCATTTTTGTATGCAAATTCTTTATGTATGCCATTTAATAATTCTTCCCATTTTCTTTCCACTGTAATAATGCATACAGTTGTATTATCCCAGTCCCTCTCAGGACAAGTATTACTTTATGCCTAGAAAATATGTTTGATAATCAAGCTTTATCATTTTAAGATTAAATGAGAGTTGAAGTTTAAAAAAAATTTTCTTTAGTAGATTTTTCATATCAATTGTAGACACTCTGTGGGATTCAAAACTAGGAGTAGATCTATAATAGGCTGTCCAGGGAAGTGGTTGAGTCACCATCCCTGAAGGTATTAAAAAAACATATAGACGGGGTACTCCATAAGATGGTTTAGTGGGCATGGATGATGGTTGGACTTGATGATCTTGAAGGTCTTTTCCAACCTAAATGATTGTAAGATTGTATAAGAATAAAATCTCATCATCACATAGTCAAGAGAGATTTTTGTGTTGCTGTTTGGGCTTTTATTTTGTTTTGGATTTTTGCAGTTTCCCTGTATAAGCATTCATCCTCTGGGTTAACAAATTCCTGTAAGATACTGAGCATGTCATAAAAGTGTTATGTTTCCAGGTCCTTAGAAAATTAATTTCATAGTTTTCTAACGCAAGCTAAGAAAAAACATGCCACAAATAAGACGGGGTCTGATGCTTGTTTAGGTTATGAAGAGAAAGGTTATATATGGCAAAAAGCTAAGATGGTGAAAGACAGTTGCATATCTTCTTTAACTGAAAACAACATGAAGCTATTTCACAAGTAACCATACATATTTAGTCACTATAGAGTAATATTAGAAATCTATGTTCCATAATAGTTTATGTAACAGAAACAATTGTTTGTCTTAGAAACTGATACAAAAATGTCTTTACAGCCTTACAAGCCACAATATTTGCATGTCATCCTAAAACTGGGAAGTTCGTGGTTAACTTTGATCCCCAAATTCCAGAGATTGTCCGAGAGACCAAATGTATGATAAAGTTGGGTCTGGAAGTACCGGAGCAAGCCAAAAAGATAGTAAAAATAGAAAATAACCTGAAGTCAAACAAGTTGCGTTTAGAGGTAAACTTAAAAATTATCATGATTGCTGTTTAAAAAAATAAAAAAGAAAATCTGATTAACCATAGAAGTTTTTCTGTGGTTAAATAAAGATCAAAGCTGGGTATGAGGTAGTTTAAGGTAAATTTTTGGAATGCACAGGTGAACATAGAGGATATAATTTGAAAAACCTCTACTAACTGCTGTGTAGGTTACTATATACTTTAATACAAGCATATATATTTCTTATACTCGGTGGCATGTTAAATATATTCTGGTGATGAAATAATTAAAGCTATGCAAAAAAACATTCACTCTCTGAAAATCAGTAAAACACAGTTTTACAGAGATTTTGAGAAGCAAAGATTAGAATTCTTCTGGATTGGAAGATATGTTGAGCCACAAAAACATCAAGAATTTTGCAGGTTGCCTGCCAGAGAAGTCAGATTTCTGATACCTGCTGTAGTATTTGCTATTTTTGTAGTATTTCAAGAAGCTTATACCTTGGGGATGAGGTGTACCATACAAGATCTTTGTGTGTGTGTAAGGCACAAAACAAGGGTATTTTAAAACTAACTTTATATGTGACTTTAATTATCTAAAGCATATGATGCTCAGTTTCAAGCGGGTATTGCAAATTACGGTCACTGAAGCTCAAGCTGTCTTTATGACTAGAGAAAGTTCATACTTTGTCTGGCTTTCTGCATAAAGAATGCTGCTTTCATTCTTCCTTGTGTAGCATGATATGGATACATTACATTCCAGAAATAATGTGCGTATGGATGTAATGTCTGTAAAATTCCACATTTGTTTTGAAATGTAGTCTTGTACTGCTTTCCATGTTTTTTCTGATGATTTGATTGTATAACAGGTTGTTTGCTTCAGTAAAGAAAGCACTTAAATTATTCTTCTTGATATTACCCTGTCTAATAATTAACAGGGTCTTCTCCAATGCTATGAAGATTTGTGTCAAGAAACACCAATGAATTTTGTAAATCTAATGGCACCAAAAATGAAAAAGGTTAGTATTGCTGAATGTACTGTAGTATACTTTAAAGTTCGAATAACTTAATAATAGTTTAAAAATATTTAGATGGCTCTGCATGTTGTGAACTTCATGAATTTTACTAAAACCTTTAAGATCAAAAATTTTCTCTTTGCATCCCTCATACAGTGCTGAAATAATGTGTATTACAGTAGAATAATCTTAGTGCCAATGAGATGTAAACCCAGTAGAACAAAGAATATAGACTTTGTGTGTCTGTTTATCGATACAAATCTCTAGCTTTGACATGGAAGTAAATTATCAATTATTTAGTTTTAGAGGTTTTCATGGGAAGTTGTGCTTTTCATTTAGCTGAAATACTAAATGTCATGATCCTTGTCTTTGCTTGGAGAGAATTATTAGCCTTGTGAATTGAGTCAGTCTCTTCAGTGGTGTAGAAAGCTTATATACTACACTAAAGGTAAAGTTTTACTGGAGATGCAGAATGTCTATCCTACAAGCTATCCTACTTCATTTTGCCAGACACTTGCAAGTGTATGTATGTGGTTGTTCTAAGTAACCCTTTCCTTTTGGGTTGTAAATAATAACATCAGAAGGTTGCAGAGTTTGCATAAGTTTGTGTAACTACATAGTTGGCATGTCCTGAAGTGTGAGAAACAAAAAACTTGTCCTTGCTCTTAAGAGTTAAATACTAAAAGACAAACAGGTAAAGTGATGGTTGTCTTCACTTTAGTGGTACTATTGTAAATATGATAATATCATAGAAGGAATCATCAGCCTCTCTATTTTAGGAGAAACAACTGGCAAAAGAGAAGGATGAGTGTTGTACAAACAACAGAAGATGAAAATGTTTTTTGAAGAAGGGAGAGAAGCCTACATTATATAGGAAAAAGAGAGGAAAGCACAAATCCAAAAATGGAATGAGCAAATATAATCTATGGCTAAATTGGTGCCATAATTTGACAGCAGCTTATGTAGAGCCTGAAACTGCTTCTAGATTGACTATGTTGGTTACCAGTAACAGTACTGTCCCAGCATTGTGGAGTTAAATATATTCCCCCAAAACATATATATTAAGGTGATAGTAATGGCTGTATTTTCGAATAGCTATGTGTCTGTTTGAGGTGAACTCATTGTTTTAGCTGTGATGTAGACATAGCAAAAAGAAGCATTAGGATGAAGAGAGTGGTTGAAGTCCAGGCAGTGACTTGGTAAATGTCAAGATGAAAGAGCAGATATGATAGGTGGCTATTTAAAATTAAATATGAGGGGAATCAATTCAAAGTTTCTCAGCAATTAAGCAAAATTAAATTTCTGTCGCTTCAAGGACGATGGGGATGGCAAAATTTAAAATTGTGGTGGCTGTATACTGGGAAATCAATGAGAAATTTTTGAGTGCCAGGCAAAAATTTCAGGGGAGCTCTGTGAGAGAGTCTGGAAAACTTGATTTTCATAGCCTGGCGGTAGTATAAGATTTTCTCTTCCACAGAGTCCCATGTCCTTTGAAGGTATAGGTTCTGCAGTGAAGGAATGATCTTGGTGTAGATCATACAGAGACAGGGAAATGAGCTACATGCTGAACATCTTGGTGACAAATCCAGAAGAAACAGACCATGCAGAACCAAGAATTCAGTAAGGGAAATAGTAGGCGAGAGAGAATTTTCAAAAATAGCATTGAGCCTGTAGCAAAATTTGGAGAGGATCAGTGTGACTTAAAAAGGGCCAAATGAAAAAATGTCATTAGATAGATATATGAGGTTGAAAGACTATTATGCTGTTGAGAGTTATCAATCTATATGTTAAAGGATAAATTGTAAAATCAATAGTGGACTTGGTTTTCATTTTAGGAAGTAGCAGGAACCACTGAAAGACACTATCCAGGAGAACAAGAAGGGAAAGATCTTTGCTGAGCATGTATACTTGACAGTTGTGGACAGAGGCTGTAGTATGCACTACCCTCCACTTCCCCAATATTGTTTAAATTTCTTTGATATTTTCCTTGAAAACTTGTAACCTTCCTTGCAAAACTAGACACAGCTCTTTCTTTCATCAGTGACATTAGTGATTCTAATAATAATGGCATTTGTTTAAATTTTTTTTTTTTTTAATCTATGAAATTATATTTTTATGCTTAGATGGAAGCTGTGTTGAGGCGAGGACTTAACATGTTGACTTGGTCATCTGTGACACTGGAAAGTTTCTTTCAAGAAGCTGATCAAATTCTGTGTATATTTAAACAGTTTTTGAAAAAGGTATAAAATTGATCACTATATAAATGAAGTGACAGTTTAGATAAATTATTTCCAATACACTGCTCTTCATATTGGAAATTAGTCTGTACTTATTTTTGTACCACTTGAAATACATAGAAATCTTGTTTGTTATTTAAAATATGTTATTTTTTTTGAAGAATGATACACTCAGTGATTCTCTCACATTGCCCTCAGATGTTTGATCTTTGCTTCCATTCTTGCAGTAGAATATATTTCTACTTGTTGTCCTCAGATTACATGACTACCACTCTGATTTTTCAGTCAACCTCTGCTTCTCTTTGAGTGCTTGTTCATGACTGCAATTGCACACAAGATACGTCCATGTAAATACTGTCCAGTGGAGAACTTTTTAGCATTAACTGTATTCATAACAGGTATGCTGTGAATCTGTCTCCTCTTCGTGCAGCCCATAAAATAATGAAGGGCAGCGTGCTTTTCCCTCACAAGTCTCTGCATGCTGACTGAGTCTGTGCTTTTTTCCTCTCTTAGTGTTTGCCACTTAATTTCTGAATTCTTTTGATTCCATTAACATGCTTGAGGACCTGTATTGGTTCTTTTTCTTCTCAAGACTTTACCTTGATAGTCAGATCATCCTTCTGGCTTGACAGTTGAACTATATGACTATGATCTCTCCTACCAATATCATAAAGTGTCTCCTTTGGTAGGAGATTGTTGGTCACTTGTGGCTATATCCACTTCTTTTTCTGTATGGCACAAAACCATAATTATGATCAAGTGCTGTTTGGCACTGAAACCCAAAGCTGAAAAAAGATTGGCTGTGTAAGAAATTAACAGTTCTCTGAACCTGAGCATACCTGAAATAACACTGTCTTGTGTAGATACACTCTATTTTCCTTAAATATGTAGATTGTGTACATTTCTGCCTTTCTTATTCCTCCCATATCAATACAAAAAGATGTAAACTTGGTTAGACCCTTGATTACTGTGAATGGGATACTGTAAACAAATAGGGAAAAAGTGATGTTAAACAGAAGCATGAGTGATGTTGTAACAAACAAGATGGGGTACCACAGATGCAGAATATTTCAGGTAAAAAATTAAAAATTGGACAGAATTAAGTTTTATTTGGATTCTGCCATGACAAAGACACTTCACTATAGTTGACTGAATGGTAATAATGCTATAATTTAGAATAAAAAGCCCAGTGAAGAGCTATGTTGAGTAAAAGGAGGACTGAAGCCTAACCCATCAAGCAAGTTATAGCAGGTCCCTCTTGCCTTGCAACTAGACTTGCGGCCAGTAAGATCACAAGCAAGAACCCAATCATCTTATGTTAACGTAGCTTTTTTGTTACTCTGATTTATTTAATCTGGCAGCAGTGTGTACTGCTTAACTAGAATGATCTGGGATCTGACTTACTATTACTGTCTGTCTGCCTAAAACTGCTGTTAAAACAGCAAGGATTCTTCAGGAGTCTAGCATGGATAACATCATGGAGCAAGAGTTCTCTTTTATTCCATCAATTCCTAAACTTTCAGGACAGAAGAAAAACAAGTTTAAAGAATGTACTCTTAGTCTCGGGATCACTTTCTGATGAAGTTCTCAGGGCATAGGAGATAATTCTTTCCATTGTCACTCATTCATCTAATCTCCAAGACTGATCAGGTCAAAGAGCTGTCAAGAGGAGCTCATTCAAAAATTAGATCATTGCTGTTGTGGTGCAGAAGTAGTCTTGGCTTATGCTGTCTGTGAATTAATTTCATTTATACAGTGAATTTAAAAGTATGGTACTGATAACCAGAAATCTGTGAAGAAGTAGGTGGAAATGCCAAATTCCTCTAAAGATTTCTCTTTCACAAGGATTCATATATTTTGGTTTCCCAACATGAAACTAGCAGATACTTAAGAATTACAAGATCTTATTTTTAAAGGACTGCCTGAAATGAAATTGTGCACACTACTAATCTTTTTAGAATTGTGTTATCACACTGTGCAGGATTTAAATACATACACTCTTAGCAATCGAGTTCTTGTCTTCTGTGGCAATAGTAACCATATAATTTCCAGACTTATATCTATTCTTTCATTGGTCATATTCCAGATCATCTGCATTGGAACACGTTAACAAAGTGTAAATTTTTTGTAGAGTACTTGTCTTCCTAATTTCACTGTAGATAATACAGAAAGAGGATAATTTACAGTAAAAGCAGACTATATTTAGACATTGTAAATATCTCCTAAGTTATCATAACTCCTGAGGCATTCCTGTGCTTCCTTTTTTCTGTGCTTCTCTCATCTTGAGGTCTTTTGTGTCAGTGCTTTTACCCCAGGGTTTTTTTCTGTTACAATTCACTTTCTTAGAAGATATTCTACTATGTAAGGTTCTTGCATTTTCAGTGGGTAGAGAGATACAATTTTATTTTTCTGCAAAGCATTGTATGCCTGTTAGAACACTCTAAAATAGAATACATTATACTTTAAAGATAAATGTGTGGTATTAATACAATGTTCTCTTTTTAGGTTAATGATTTGAGTGAAGCATGGATTGATTTACTATTAAAAGAAATATCAAATACTCTTTTAATAGTCTTACCAGTAGATGGTCCTATCAAAGTAGAAAACATGTTGACCTGCAATGAGGTGTGTGCCATTTTACATCTTCAAACTTGAATTCTTGAGCATGTTAGAAACAATACCTCAGTAAATTAATATAAAACTAGAAAAGAATTCTTCTCACTGTAGAAATACAGAACTTATAAAAATTAAAATATTTTGGTTAAAGTATTTTATATGAAGATAAATTGGTTCTTAGGTATTTAAGATACTTAAACTGTAGTATTTTGTAGATAATTTTTATTTATTTAGCTGCTTCACAATTAGATGAGATTTTTTTTCGTATGAAGATACTTGGACATATAGACCCTTTTTTTTCTTTTTTCTCCCCTATTTTTTTCCAAACTGTTTTTTTAAAGGAGAAGTCAAAAATGACTTTCCAACACGTATATTTGAGAATTTGCAAGTTTTCTTGATTCCAAATGAGGCTAAAGATATATTTATTTCCTAAATTAGTGCAAGCAAATAAAATTGTTAAGGACAGTTGATAGAGTATTTGGGTAATTTTAGATTCAGACTGTGACCTCCCTTCAATACTCAGGATTTTCTTGTGGCCCTTAAAAATACCATTGCATTTCAAAAATTGATTTTTTTTTTTAAGCATTAAAAATATTGTGATAATAGAAGATTTTTATAATTTTGAATAAAGATTTTGAGTTTGGTTTCTCACTTTTAAAAATGTTGCTGTGTATTTTGCAATAGTGTCAGTCTGAAGAGTGCAATATTTGGGGAAATGTTTTGGCTCTCCCTGAAGAGGAACAGTAATAATATAATCAGTGATACTAAGATAATTGACTGATATTTTTATTTAACAGGCTTATACTAAAGAATGTGCTGAGTTATTGAACCACAAAAGCAGGCACATTGAAGATGCTGTTCAAGAACTAATATCTGTATTTGAAAAAAATTATGAAATTAAATATTCTAAGAAACTCTCAGAAAAACATGTATTACCAGGTAGATAATGTTGATTATTTAAATAAAAAATTCTATCCCTAGTTCTGTAGATCTAGTTAGTACATATCAAAACTGAATTGTTTTAGCTAATTTTCTTCAGACTTCTCCCTCCCACTGCAGTTTTATCTGTGTCACAGTTCTGCCTTCATTTACCATTGATAAACTAAACCACTAGCCTATGAAATACAGAGGTAGTTTAGTATTGGTGGAGTTCTAGAATTAAACTCTGTCCGTCTGTTTAGATTACTAAGGTATTTGCTCTAGAGAAGAATATTATGGTTCCATTTCTCTTCGTCGCTCATTATAGCTTTTTCCCCCCCCCCCTCTCCATAAGTGAAATAGTATTCCTCTCTACTCAGTTATGTCAGGTACTTGGTACTGTCCCTTTCTTTGTGACTTTTCTGCCACAGTAGAATTGTATCTCAAATACCAGTGCATTACTGGCTGGTGAGTTTAAATTAGTACAGTCAATTGACTATCAACTGCTAGCTTATGCAGCTCACAGCTGATCAATATGGCTGGTTCCTGCTTCTCTAGGGTGTGTTGAAAGATTTTAGGAGGTCCTGCACCATTATAGGAGAAATAGTTTATAGTTGGAGAAAAATATTCTGTTTTAAAGAAAAATGTATTTTGAGGCTTAATCAGTAATGGAGCTCCTTATCTTACACAGGATTTTTTCCTTCTGGCTTCAGTTTCCTCCAGGTATAGAGGTATAGTCAGGGTCAATACTCCAGTATATACTTCAGTATGATGCAAGCAGAAAAACCTGCTGAGAAGTTACTTCTCTGTGTTTTGTTAAATTGTTTATGTTGGTTTTTTTTTTTTTTTTACATTTCCAGCTGATATATCCATGTCTGCTTACGTCTAATAACATAGTGTGTGGTGTTTATTAGGCTAAGGCTTATAGGCTGGGCTCTTAACCGGATTCTTGTTGTGAAAGAAATGGTGTGAAATAAAACCAGTTAGATGATCCAGGTACTACTAAAATAAAAAACAATATTTTTTTGCCTGTAGAGAGGGGGGACAGCATGCTTCAAAGCAGAACCAAATGTTCAGTTAACAAAAAATACATAGTATTTTTAAATTTACAGTTAAAGAAAAACATATAGTGTTTGGAAATAATGAAGAGGAGAATAGTTCTGCAGCTCTTCGTGGTGACAATAGCAAGGACAATGATAAAGAAGATGAGTTTAAAAAGGTATTTTTGTGACAAGAAGGGAATTTTTTTCAGACCGATCAGATTAGTAAACTGTTTTGAGTTTTGGTAGCTGGATATCTGTATTACAGAAAGACTTCATATAGAGAATATCAAATGTCACGTAAAAATTATGAAATAGCTTCCCTACAAAGTGAGTTTAAGATGGATTTTAGCTTTCGAAAGTATATTCTGTGTAATTCCAGTTATCACCTTTATTAAACAAATTCTTGATATGTGAGTGGTAAGTGTAAAAGTTTGGAGTGAATATTGTGCCTAAGCTGTAACTCAGGCTTTCCTTCTTGGGTGGGCACAAACATTCATTCTTTCTATCCTCTTCTTCCAACTTTACCAAGAAATATCACCTTTGTACTTTTTCCCTGAAAAATACAAATCTCTTCATATTGAGCATAGAAGGGAAGTAGAAGTAGAGAACAAAGACTCGCAAACTTGCAAGCACAAATGCAATAATGTTACAAGGTTGCATTCTGTTGTTCTGTGCTAGTCATCATTACACATTGCTATATTTTTATGTTCTTCTTAATCCCTTACAGTCAGATTTTACTATATTTGTCTCTTACTTGAAAAGGGTACATATGCACCAATATTCTTGGATAATTCATGGTGGTTTTTTTTTAATATGGAGAGCTTTTCTGAAGGAGTATGAGATTTCAGCCAGATCTCAGTATTCTGTCTTTGAGTAAGACAAGTTGAGCTTCCTCAGATGCTATATTCTCTTTGTGCAGCTTTTACTTGTTTACTTACTTACAAGCTATTTGTCCCCCAACTTTTCCTGTTATGTTTCTCATGTGGTTTACAGCATAAATTACTTCAGACAAGAACTAATATGTTTGACTTAAAACCTTTTGAGATAATCTTCAGGTTCCTGTCTGAACACAATACTAAATAATCTATGTTTTATTTATTACAGAAATGTAAAGAGGTGGTTGCCTATTTCAGTCACCAGCTGCTAGACAGCCTCCAGAAAGCCACCCGATTGTCTTTGGATAGTCTTAAAAAAAGAATATTTGTTTCAAAGTAAGTTGCAAAAGAAAGATTCCTTCAACAGTATTACCAGAACAAAGTTATTTCTGTGTTAATGTAATAATACAAGTATACATTCACACATGTAATGATACATGCACATGTAACATTAGTCAAACAGTTCCAGACCTCTTGGCCCTTTTAGCTCAGGCAAAACCTGGAAACCATTCACTTTTTGTTGCAGTGATGCTTTAAGTGCACAGTTTTCTTTCATGCTTTAATTCTTTATGTTGTTAGTTACACTCTATGCGTTTTGTTTGTGCAGAAAATGAAGTTTGTTTCTAGTGTTGTTTCCCCTCTACCTGCACCCTTTTGTTTTTATACCCGTATCCTTCTCTTTGCATTGCTTTCAAGTTGCTGTTAGTATATTTTATTGTGCAACACAAATAACTAGAATTTAAATGGCCATTCTAGGTCATATAAGGTGTCACGGTCAAGTCGGACAAACGGCACGTATGCATTCTATAGTACAAGCAAAGAAGTTTATAGTAGCCTCTCTTCTATCTCTATAACTACTCCAAGCCAGCAAAGTTATACCCATTATACTTGTTACCTTACAAATGTGCCTGTCCCTTATTGGTCAAGAAGTTGTCAGAAGTTGTTCTTCTCACCCCTCATTGGGTGGCTTTTTCAGGTTCCTTATCAGAACTGCAAACTGGTCA
>JAVJGG010000055.1:793808-824886 GCA_035590195.1 Aviceda cuculoides
TGTCATTTTATTAGTGTTATCATTATCATTATTAGTTTCTTCTTTTCTGTTCTCTTAAACCGTTCTTATCTCAACCCACGAGTTTTACTTCTTTTCCTGATTTTCTCCCCTATTCCACTGGGTGGGGTGGGGAGTGAGTGAGCAGCTGCATGGTGCTTAGTTGCTGGCTGGGGTTAAACCACAAAAGACAGTCCAAGTTGAAGGTTGGGTCTTAGATTTGCATTGTTTCCAAATTTTTAAGTGGGAAAAATTAACCAGAGATTAATAAACTTTCAAGGAAATATGTGCCAAAGAGTATTTTCTTTCCCAAATTTGAGTTTACATATGCTGATAGAATTTCAGGGATTAAGAGTCTCTCAAAGAAGCAAGATGTTGACAGACACCTAATCGCAGTATCTTGTTTTTGTGTAAAACGGTATCTCCTGTTTCACAAGACTCAATAAGCATAACAGGGCTCCCAGGTCTGGAACCTGCAGCATGTCATTCAAAATTTGCCTCTTCGCTGTGTCTGATTCCTGTCTCTCAAATCACTGAACCTGATATTAAGTCTTTACTAATGCATGAAAAGAATGGCTGCAAACAGTGAAATTTATAAAATATTCAGATGTTTTGCCTGGTTTTCTAAAGAAAAAGGTTATCTGTGATGTTCCTGTCTGACCAGGTCTGTGCTCCTCTTTTTCAGCATTCTTGAATATTTTTTTTTTTTAAATCTATTGGCTAGTTTCAACTTTCAGCAAGGCAGATTTCTCACAAAATAACCTTAAGTGCCTATGAGTTTTACAAAAGTCAAAACTTCACAGTAGTCCAAAACCAGACACAAAATACTTTTTCCTCCTCAGGGAAAGGCAGACAGGTATTAAACATTCTGTTTGACAGCAACCAGGGTGCTAATCAACATGAATACACTGGCAACCATACAGCATCAACATAGCTGAAAACCAGACACACTGTTGTATTATACCTGATTACAGAAAATATGAAATTATATCAGTGGGAGGTAGAGAGATAAGTGACAAAGAATGCAAAACCAAGGGAAATAGGATGCAGGCTTTATTACTCTTCCTGCTAAGGATATACTTTATCATTTACATTAGGCCATTTCGGTGGTGGGTCAACTGCTTAATTCTTAGTGTGTAGGCTCTTAAAAGTGTCGTCAAAGATGTGAATATTCATTTAACTATTTTGCTGGGGTTTTTCCTCATCAAAAGTATATAATTTTAATTTTCTTAGTGAATAGTTTCAGGACCACTAACCAAATGTAGAGGAGAAGGTGGTCATATCTTTCTAATTTTCATGTCTATCTCCGAAGTAGTATGTTAATATGTGCCATGTGTTTTACTGGTATTGTAAATCGAAGTAAATATTATATTCGTACAAGGTTTACATATGTGAAATTTAACTAATTTTGCTTTAGTTTTTGTTTGCCAATAGAGTTTGTGATGATAAGCAGCAGATAAGCTATGTTTTAATGCAAACCACAATATTTCTGTTTATTTGCAAAGAACATATTAATGGTTAAAACTGTTAAATATTATGATTTCTTAGTAGGTCATTTGCATTAGTTTTTCCTAAAAAGGTAAAATAATTGACACAAATTGGAATTTTATATAGAAAATGTTGACCTCAATACAAGCTTCTTTGTATCTCCTTGTCTGTTTTTAAAATGTTTAAACAATTCCTATTTTGACAAAAGAGACATTTACTACTGTATCAATTTAACTCAACTGCAGGTGCTGTAGACTACCTAAAGGACTCCGACACTGGCAAGCTTTTTTAGATCTCAAGAAAAAAATTGATGATTTTAGTGAGTCTTGTCCTTTGTTGGAAATGATGACTGACAAAGCAATGAAGCAAAGACACTGGAATCGTATTGCTGAAACAACAGGACATCAATTTGATATAGAATCTGATTCCTTTTGCCTTCGAAACATCATGGAAGCACCAATTCTTAAACATAAAGATGATATTGAGGTAGGTATATACATGCCATTTTTTTTCCCCCCTCCTTGTTCATTTTATGTTGTCAGCAAAAATAATATGATTACTTATAAAATTATCACCTTTTTTACATTGTTGAAGTCCTTGACTCTCAATCAGACCACACTAGTTTTAAATAATTTATATTTTATTGAGAAGTTCTTATTCTCATGAACAAAGACAGAGGTAGCAGCTGGAATCTTTGGAAACTTATTGCTAGATAATCTCTTCTCATTCTTCCTGGCCCTATTTTCTATGATTTTCTTAGCCGTTCTAAAACATGAAAAAAGATTTGTAAATAAATCAGAAATTTTACAGGAAGGCTCCATGCTTGTTAATATTTAGTATGAGTACTTTCCTAGTTCTTTATGGATTCTTCTGAACCATACAACTTCAAAAGGTCACCCCATAACCTGAAAAAAACTCTCAGTGGAGTGTACAATTTTCATAGGGTAAATATGCGTGCAACAGCTATTGTTATATCCATACTTTATTTATACGGAAGCATTCCAAGGTGATCTGCGTAATTTTGAATTAAGCTCTGATTTGAATAGAATTTTGGACTTGATGACCTTTCCAACCTAAACTATTCTTAGATTCTGTGATTCTATAAATTGAAATGTGATAAGACCGAGAGTTCATCTGGTGATGAGTCTACATCACTATGCTAAATTTCATAGAAATGATGATTCAGAAATCTTGATATGCAGAAATAACAAAATGTGAAGCCACAGAAATGGTATATCTATGCATTTCCAAGTATGCATTTTTCAGTTATCCGTACATGTAATTTGAGTAAAATTAGTAGTGTGATCTCTGCATGTGTGACACATTTCTGTACTATTTTAAAACAATATATGAAATTCTATAAAATATTCTATTACTAGATGTGTAATATTAGGAAATATTTCACTTCTGAAGAATGGAGATTCTAAAAAATGGTTCATTCTTTTGCAGGATATATGCATATCTGCTACAAAGGAAAAGGATATAGAAGCCAAACTATCTCAAATAGCTGACATTTGGGGAAGCCAAATTCTGAGCTTTTCATCATTCAAAGGAAGAGGAGAGTTACTGTTAAAGGGAACTGAATCATCAGAAATGATAATGTTGATGGAGGACAGTTTAATGATTCTTGGCTCTTTACTGACCAATAGGTACTTTTAAATTGTGTATGGTATTTTCAGAAACACACTGAGATAGCAACTGTACTATTATTAGGCTAAATCAGCAGTAAATTTAAATGGAATATTATTTTTTTAATGAAAAAGAATGTTACAATGTCTAATGAAAATTTTCCTCAAGTGGAAGACTTCCATGTATTATTAGCGAACTATTGTCTCAATAGATTTGAATATAATCAAGCTGGTTGAAATTTTCTGCAAGATTCTTCTTCCTCTAAGTGAAACAAGTGTTGTTTGGAGGTTTTTTACACCATTCTAGAATATTTATTTTATAATAGCTTTATTTAGCATTAAATAATTTCTGCTTCTCATCCTTTTTTAGATACAATGCACCATTTAAAAAGGAAATTCAGAGCTGGATTTATAAGCTAAGCAGCTCTACAGACATAATTGAAGAATGGCTGGTTGTGCAGAACCTCTGGATTTATCTTGAAGCTGTTTTTGTAGGGGGAGATATCGCAAAAGAGTTACCCCAGGTAAACTTTACAATGCTTGCTTAAAAGCTATCTGTGTAATAATTTCCAACAGATTGCGCTGTGAAAGTACTTATGGTTTTGCTATATATAGGAAGCAAAGCGTTTTCAGAATATTGACAAATCATGGATAAGAATAATGCAACGAGCTCGTGAAAACCCAAATGTAATTAACTGCTGTGTTGGAGATGAGACTATGGAGCAACTTCTCCCTCATTTACATGAACAGTTAGAAGTATGTCAGAAATCACTTACAGGGTATGAATTGTTTAATTTTTAATGCATTATTATTTTGTAAATAGTTTATATGAGTTATAGTAGGAGGGCCACGAAGACGATCAGGGAGGCTGGTGCACCTCCACTATAAGGATAGGCTGAGAGAGTTGAGGTGGTTTTGCCTGGAGAAGAGAAGGCTCTGAGGAGACCTTATAGTGGCCTTCCAGTACTTAAAGGGGGCCTACAGGAAAGATAAGGAAGGACTCTTTAACAGGGACTGTTGCGGTAGGACAAGGGGTAATGGTTTTAACTGAAAGAGGATAGATTTAGATTAGGTATTAGGAAAAAATGCTTTACTGAGAGGGTGGTGGGGCACTGGAACAGGTTGCCCAGAGAAGCTGTGGATGCCCCATCCCTGGAAGTGTTCAAGGCCAGGCTGCATGGGGCTTTGAGCAACCTAGTCTAGGGGAAGGTGTCCCTGCCCATGGCAGGGGGGAACTAGATGATCTTTAAGATTGCTTCCAACCCAAACCATTCTATGATTAATAGTATTTCAGTCTTACTTTCATTCTTAGAAAAAATTGAAGAGCTGAAATATTCTAATAAAAATCTTGTTCAATTTTAAAGGTACTTAGAGAAGAAAAGACTACTGTTTCCTAGATTCTTTTTTGTTTCTGATCCTGTCCTTCTCGAAATTCTTGGACAAGCAAGTGATTCTCATACAATTCAGGTACAAAATCAGTGATTTTTTTCTTTTTCTGCTTATAATAAAAAATAATTAGAATATGGAAAAGCATTTAATAAATTAAAATGTAACCATTTTCTTATAACTTTGCTTGAGAAAAATTTTTGTTTCTTGCTCTTTAGTCTTTAAGAAAATATGAAATGGATATCTATAGTTTAAAAAGATCTTCAGATTTCAGAACACTAGAGTGTGGTCCCATCAAGTGATTTGCTGGTGGTTCCTTTCACAACTAAACTAACAGAATGGACCCTGTGAGACTTTAATGCTTTGCATATTGCAAAATTCATCCAGCTAGTCTGGAGTGTTACTGACAGTTTGTAGTCCAACTAGTCTGGATTGTTACTGACGGCTGATTGAAATAACATAGTTGATCTCATACAATAGCTGATCTCTGTTCTCCTAGATCACCTCTGGAAACTGTAAAAAACCAACCAACCAACCAAAAAAACCACCAGCAAATGAAGATAAAATCCTACATAACCATTTCTCTAATTATTACCTACAGATGGCCTGAAATTCATCTGTAGGTTCAGATGAACGTTTACAAGATAACCTTATCTGAGATTTTCTTCTGTTTGCTAATGTTATATATTTACATTGAATGACTTCTGAATTATCCTTACAGCCACATCTGCCTTCCATATCTGACAATATAAATGAAGCAGACTTTCACCCAAAGGATTATGATCGCATATTGGCAGTCACATCAAGAGAAGGAGAAAAAATTCCAGTAATTCTCTGATTACTTTTTTTTCCAGAAATCATTGATAGATAAATCATTCTATTACTGAACATACAAGTATATATTAAATTGAATAATTTGAATTTAATTAATTACAAATGAAGATTTCTAGGATTTGTGTAACAAAACTATAATATGCGTTCATTAAATAAATTTCTAGTATGTTTATTGAAATTAAATCTGTTGTCTTGAACAGAAATTTAATAACTATTTAGTAACTAATGTTCTTGAACAGGAGTTTAGTAACTATGTTCTATTTTGTAACTTTTACTTTTATTAATTTTTCAGTTGGATGTTCCAGTGACTGCAAAAGGACCAGTAGAACTTTGGTTGCAGGATTTATTGTGTGTGCAGCAGAATTCATTGCATGGCATAATTAGGACAGCATATTATCAAATTAGTGACCCAGGTTATCAGTTGCTGAATTTTCTTAATCACTTCCCAGCACAGGTGAGATTACAGGATGTGGATTTGTGTGTGCAGTCGGGGGGGGAGGGTGGGATGGGATGTGAAGAGCATATGGGATTGTCTATGTGAGGAAGTTTTCATAGAGGATACAAGGATAAGGATCTACTCAGTAGAAGGCAATCCATAATGACTTCAATTTTAGTATCCTACATATAGCATAATATTTTTCTTGTAGTCTACTTTAAAATTACTTTTTTCTTCTCTTGGAAAATAGGAAGTAGAGCTTATATTTTCTGTGATGGATATTGAACCCCTTTCAGATGCAAATAAAATTTCATGTGCAGATTGATTTCTCTCTCATAATTAAGGTTGCAAGAGCTATGATTATGTTATTTGTCTCATCATTTACAAGATTTACCTCATATTTCATATATTTGTCACTATGATAATGCAGTCCTAGTAGAAACCTATCTTGAAGGGTTCTAGTTTGCCTAGAGACTCTTCCATCTATACTGATAATTCATAAATTTCATTAGCAAGTAATGAATTGTTTCCTATTCTCTACAAATTCTAACTCTGTAATTTGCTAATCAGTATAGTGCTGGGTGTAATTTTTTTAATAGAAATTTTGCAAATTTTAAAACTGGACAATGCTTTGCCAATTTAAAAAAAAAATTAAGTACACCTAAATATTTAATAGAATTATCTTAAAGCTGTATTTATGACATAATTATGTACTATCTCAGCAGTATTTATTTTAAAAGGTCTACTATTTTTCTTTAAACAGATAAGGACTGTCTGTCTTATTTGCATGTCAGATGTTTTGAAGTGGCTTTATTACCATCTGCAAAGATCTTCTTTCTCATGTCTTGCTAATCCAAATGTTTTTATGTTCAAAGAATTGTTTGTGTTAGCAGGGGGAGAAGAAGAAAATGGTCTTTGGCCAAGATATTTAAAGTACAGAGAAATAAAAGCTGTGTTATAGGACAACAAAGAAATTGGGCAACATACTGACAAATATTTGAAATGTTTTCTTTTCTTCAAACTGCCTTTTTCCTGTCTCAGAAGCTTCTGTTACAGGTAGCATGAAAAAGGTTACATCCAAAGATTTTTTTTATTTTTTTTTCCTCTAATTGGTAATTTTAAAATAAATTTGGTTTAGACTCTACTGATGATAGCCTAATGATTCTAAAATGGTGATATTTCCTGCTACACAATCTCTGTAATTATGAACTAACTACAGGTATAGGGAGATAGAAAAGTAGAAACAATAGGTGAGTCAAATTTTTAAGTCTTGGTGCTTTGTGAATGTAGAAATGTGGGGAAAAAAGGTATTGATACAGTTCTCATCTATCCTGTTTTGTCATGGGTGTGCCTGATACTGTAAATCAAAATCTGAGACTGTAGTTTACACACAACATCCTATAACTCTCTAGATTTATTTGGAAGCAAAATAATTTGCAGTTCAATGTGCTTTAGGCTGTACTCCAGTCATGACAGTATGTTAGAAAGATAGCAATCCATCCCATGTTCAGCAGAAATGCACAGCATTTTTTTTTTTTTTATGTTCTTTAATTAGCTATGAATGGGAAATTTTCAGAAGGACTTCTTTTCACAATTTAAGACCTCTTCATGTTTGTGATATTGGAGTACACTTAAGGATTGTAAGTGAAACTGACTCATCGTTAATTTGTGTCTATCTCAGTATGTGACAAATTTTTGTAAAATTTTTAAAATGTTTTGTCAGGAGTTTCCAGTACGACAGCAAAGCCAATTAACTCAGCACAGTATCATGGTGAAACAGCATCACACTGGATGTAGTGATAATCTCTACACTGTGATTTATTGTTCCTGTTACACCTAAGGCTTCTATAATAAGGGTAGTGTTCAACAAGTGATTTTTTTGTATTTTTTTTCACATATTAAATTTGTAGGTTGGTTTACTGGGAATTCAAATGTTGTGGACACGTGATTCAGAAGAAGCTCTACAGACTGCTAAAGAGGACAGGAAAATCATGCAAGTAACCAATGGGAGATTTCTGGAGATTCTGAATATGTTGATTAGCCAGACCATGCATGATCTTTCCAAGTTTGACAGAGTGAAATTTGAAACGCTTATTACCATTCATGTACATCAGCGTGATATTTTTGATGATTTGGTAAAGTATAATTTTGAATTTTGACAATTAAATGCATTTTCTGTCATCGTAATTTTTCTTATATGTGGTAGCTAGTTACATGTGTATGCATGTTTTCCTAAGACAGAGATATCCATAATCTCACCATAGTAAAAATAGTACATTTTTGCTTAAATTAGAATAAAATCCATCAGTTCTATCATCTAAATATTTGTTCCAAAGTTTTATGCTTTTCTTAAAATATTTCAATTTTCCACTTCTTCCTACAGAATTGTTTTGATAGACAAAAATGTTCTAATATGTCCTTTCTTTGAGAAACTGGCTCATTACTCTTATTTGCATAACTAAAAAAGTTGAGGCTGCTGAGGGTGTTCTAGTTTTATCATCATAATTTCCTTATGGCTTATTACAGAATCTCAATAGTTGACAGTAGGCTGCACTTCAGCTCCACCTGTTCTAGAGTTATAGCGATGATAACAACATCTTCTGTATCTTCTTTTTTCATCCTTCTGTCTCTCCTACTCCTCTGGACAGTAGGCTACTGCGATCCTCTTTCTGGTACCTAAGGAGAATACAAACAAACAAAAAAACCTACTAAAATCTACAGATAATGCCAATGCTATACTTAAACTTTGTAGACCGTGCTAAATTGTTTACATTCCTTTTTTCTTTGAGAAATGCAATCCCTCAACTCTACATCTCTTACATATTTTTACTGCTGATGACACAAGCTTATTACATTCTACACAGTTTGCCTTCCATGTCTCAGTCAGATCGTTCCTTCATCATGTCCTTTGTTCCAATGTGTTTGGTGGATTTGGCAGTGTGTTGTTTGTTAATTTCACTTGGGGAGTGAGATGCACTACCAAAGCAATTTAAGATTTATTTGATTAACACAGATGTTGTGATGATCAGATTAAGTGGTCAGTACATTTTTAGTATCAGTTTAGCATACATCTGAACGTATTGTGCGATGCCTACATGTATTTCACTTTACTTACATAGGAACTTAAACCTGAGTAATCGCTCATTATTCTCATACAAATAAGCATTTTATCACAGTTATCAATGACAATAAACATGGATGCTCAATTATAACATATACATTTGTTTACTTTCTTTTAAGGTAAAAATGCACATCAAATCACCAACTGATTTTGAATGGTTAAAGCAGTCTAGATTCTACTTTAAAGAGGATTTTGATCAAGTCTTGGTATCCATTACAGATGTTGATTTTGTTTACCAAAATGAATTTCTAGGTTGCACTGATCGTCTGGTTATAACACCTCTTACAGACAGGTTAGAAAAACAATTATACATAATGAATATTTTAAATATTTATAGTGTTTATTTAACATATATATTCAAAGAAGTACATTCTGAATTAAGTCCTGTGTGAGCTAGGTCATTCATGAAAATTTTGTCTTACATTTGGTTAATCATACTCTTTTCTAAAAGGTAAAATAAAGTCTCACTAAGTTGTACACTTAGTATTTCCTAGAAAAATTTTATCACATCCTACTCTTAAAAAAAAAAAAAGATTTAGTTGCAGAAGTTAATCATTTTAATGTTATATAGTAATGTATAATTTAGTAGTATTTCTATACTGAAGAAAAGATTAGGTCAAATATTTCAAATTCTGTAATAAGGGATTCTTTAAAGATTTTGTGGCTACCAATGTCTTTGAAAGTCTAAGACAACCAGTCAGTGTCTGTTGTCTTATTAGTACGGGGAAACAGTTTAGGTTTGTCCATAAGAATCTAGATGTTAACAAAGTCCCAGCTGTATGCATTCACCTGCCGTTGTTCTCTAGCCAGGCAAGCAAACAACCATTAATTTTGTTTCAAATGTGGCTTAACAATGAGAACTATTTTTCTTTTTTCATCTTGGGAATTTCTTGGCTTCTTTTCTTGTCAAAATTCTTCCTCCATTTATTCCTTTCTTGAGATGATACTTTTGACCAAATGAGAAAATAGAAGGCTAAAAGATACTTCACTTGCAAAAAGACCCCCTCAGGAACCAAAAATAACTCCCAACCTACATTCATTTACTTTGCTACCTATGTGGAGTATGTGTTTGTACAGATTTTTGAACACCTCTATTTCTCCAGAAGAGGTAGGACTGCTATTGTGACAATGCGGAAAGTTCAGGACATTTCCATAGTGAACTGTACTGCCCTCAACAATCAAGTATTTTTCATGCAAAACATTAAATTCTACCCCAAAATTTGCCTTGACTCCAATACAATGGTAGAATTAAAACCTTTATGTAACTGGAAGTTTTCTTTTTGGTTAGAAGACATCAAGGTCCCTGCAGTGCAAGTTTGGCATAATACATTACAGTGATTCAAGCTAAACTGTAGGAACTAGTTAGTTATTAAATTCTGTTCAATTATGGATTAAAACCAGAAATACTTTAGTTAGAAATGTGTTCAGTGTATGTTGAGTTGATTTGACACTGAAACTACCCTATAATTTGTATAGGAACTTTGTAATTTAATTCCTTTACTGTTACCCTTCCATACCTTACCATGAATGAAAATTGTAATTAAGACTCTCATATAGCTAAAACAGTTGTCTAAACTTTTTAAGACTTAAAAAAAAAGAGAAAAAAAGAAAAAAAAAAAAAAGAAAGGGTAAAGCTTAGGTTGGGGTATTTTTTTTTAAAGTTGTAAAATTTTTTACCCATAATTGTGGAAGGGGCCATATATCCTTATTCTTTCGCACTTGAGGATTTAGACAAAGGTAACCTAACATAATGAAATGTATAGAGATTAGGATGCTGCAGAATATGATGAGGTGGCAGAATTCAACAGTACAATTTGTTCTTTATAGTTGCCAAAGGAGTTAACGACAACTGAATTCCTTTATGTGGTGTGCATTATTTTTTTTTTAGCTTGTCTAATATTCACAGTTTGTATGAAACTATATTAACACCACATAAATTTTTTTTTCTTTTGTAAGTAATGTTTAAATGCTGTATTTTGTGACTTTTGCTGGTCTGAACTTGCATTCATGGAACTGCTTTATGAAGAAGTAATGTTTCAACATAAGAGCCTTAGAATATCACATAACTCGTTGTCATATATATATACACATATATCTTTCATATGATTTAATAAATTAATATGAATTACCATTTACAGGTGCTATATCACTTTAGCACAGGCTTTGGCAATGAACATGGGAGGAGCTCCAACAGGACCAGCTGGAACTGGTAAAACAGAAACAACGAAAGACATGGGAAAGGCTCTGGGAAAATACGTAGTAGTCTTTAACTGCTCTGATCAAATGGACTTCAGAGGTTTGGGTAGGATTTTCAAAGGTGAGACTTCTTCATGTAGGATAGAAGAGACCTCCACAGGTCATTTATCAGGCACAGTTAGAGCAGGTTGCTCAGGACCTTATCTTGTTGAGTTTTGAGTACTCCAGGGATGAACATCCCACAGCACCTCTAGGCCCGTTGTTCAACTGACCATTCTCATGGTAACATTTTTTTATACTTCCATTGACTTGGAATTTCCCACATTGAAACCTGTGTCCATTGTCTCCTCTGCTTCCACTGATCTCTGAGAAGAGCCTGGCTTCAATTTCTAAGTGCCTTCTATTAGCTAGTGTGAACAGCGATAGATTTTCCCCTTAGCTTTCTCTTCAGGCTCAGCAAATCATGTTCTCTCAGCCTCTCCCTCTGTGTCATGTCCTCCAGCCACTGACCATCCAACGTCTCTCCTCTATTGGTAGGCCCCAAACTGAACACAGTACTCCAGCTGCTATCTCACAAGTGCAGATTAGAGGCAAACAGTGATTTTCCTCAATGTGCTGGCTATAGTCTTGCCCAATATGTGACTGGCTTCTTTTGCTACAAGGGTGTAATTCTGATTCATGCTCAATTAGTTGTTAAGCAGGACACCAGGTCATTGTCTGCAAAACTGCTTTGTAGCCAGTCAGCACTGAAGCTGTACTGCTGGATGCAGTTATTCTGTTCCAGATGAAGGACTTGAACTTCATGAGGTTTCTGTCAGCTCACTTTTCAAAATTATGGTATTGTATGTATTGAGAAACAAGGGGTGGAACTATTAATAATTTTTTTAAGGGCAGGGGGGTTAGCAAGCAAATAATTGTGGCAAAAAAGTGCCTAAAGAAGGGGGTTTATAAACATATTGCCCCTTTGAAAGTCAATCTATTAAATTTTTTAAAAATTCTTTGAGTACATGACAGAATCCCTTTTGAATGATTTAGCCTTAACTGCATAACAATAATATACCCTGAATGAACTGGATTAATTTTTCACTTATAAATAGCTATCTTTCAGTATATATGAAAGAAAACTATTGCCTGCTGGTACGTCAGTATCATTTGGGAAAAAATGCTGCTACAAATTTTCTCATAAAATGTTGCTAAAGGGACAACAATTTTCTTAGTTGCTACGAAAGGCATGTTACTTTTCCAAACTGAAATTAGGCAACTGTGAAATTAATCCTTTATGAAAATGTTATTGTTATTAATATAGTGCTACTAGATTTCTCTTACCATTTAATTTTCTGTCTTCAGCTTTTTCTTTCATAGACAAGTTCACACAGAGCATTGTCCACACTTTGCATGTTAATATCCTCTACCATTACATGAAAAACTCATAGTTTAGCATGGACTTAAGATGGTAATGCTTATGCATAGAGATATATGCTGTAAGATTCATATTGTGAGATTCAGAATTTTATTTAAACCCCTAGTTAGTGCAAAAATAATTTCAATTTTTAATTTTAACCTTTATGATTTATAAAAGCCAAGTAAAAAGTATTTAGAAGCATTGTGAAAGCTTAAAGATCCAAATGAAAATTAATAAATTGAGGATTTTGTTGTAGCATTTAGGGTTGGCCTTTTGTAGCTCTAAGTCACTTATTTTTAGTTTTTTACATTAACAGTTCAGCTTTTGGCAAATAATTGAATTGCCCCTTTACAATAAAAGGCTACATTCACAGAAAGATCTGGATGAAATATCTGCCAAATTCCCCAAGATATCAAAAGATTTTTTTCTGATTTTGATTCACTTTTAACCATTTTGTATAAATCAACTAATATTAATTCAGATTGGTATGGAAATAGTCAGGTGGATTGGAGGAAGATAGGCCTTGGCCACAGGGCAATAAATTAATTTTATTTAATAATTTGAAAGAAAAGTCATCTAGTTATGTCTCAAACATACATGAAGAACAACAGATAATAAATTTTTCTGTCCCTGTTTTAGGTCTTGCACAGTCTGGATCTTGGGGATGTTTTGATGAATTCAACCGAATTGAGTTGCCTGTCTTGTCAGTAGCAGCACAACAAATCTATATTATTTTAACAGCAAGAAAAGAAAGAAAAAAACAGTTCATTTTTTCTGATGGAGACTGTGTAGATTTAAATCCAGAGTTTGGAATTTTCCTAACAATGGTAAATGTAGTAATAATTCCAGAGAAGTGATGAATTCTACAAAATATAAGTTAATTAAATGGCAAGGTGAAAATAACTGATTTCTTTAAGTGATGCTGTTGCTATACAATTAGACTAAACTACTGGAACACATAAATAATCTGATTATTCATTAATTTTTACATGCCTTCATTTTTACTTTAAGATTATTGAAAAGGTTCATAATTATATCCCTTCATTACTGTATTGCATTCATTATGTAGGCTGAGAGTTTGGCCAAACTTCCAGAATTCTCTGTGCTCACTGAAAGGACTGAAACACTAATACGCTTTACTACCTTAGCTTGAAATACTTTACAGTATTAGTGAGAGAAGACACTGTAGGGAAAAAAAAAAGAACATTCGCTTAAAGCAGGAGATACAGGAAGGACATATGTCTTGTCTAATGGGTACTTTACATGGATATATAGAAAGAATTCTTTGAGCTGATTTACAGAAGTATGATGATTCTGGAATAAACCACCCTCCTTGTATTGTGGTGACAACAGATCTTTTCAAAACCTGTGCGAAAAATTATCAGATCCTTTAATTTGTTGATACAGCATGTGTCTAACTGGTAAATACGATGCTGGATGTCCACTTTTCACCTTCTGTGGCAAAGGCGCCCATTCTGGTCTTGTGCGTCAATCCTGGAATCAGCACGGGCATTATGACAGAACTGTGCTTCTTATATCATGGAGTTTTTATGGGTGGTATTTGAGATATATTGTTCCCTTTCTTATAATGACTACTTGTGAAAAAGACTTGTGGTATATATAGATCAAAGTTAGATTCCACAACTGAATGTATACTCTGTGCAAAAAAGATATGCAAGACAGTACATGTAATTTTACAGCAGTTACCAACTATAACCCAAAGGAGAAACACAAATTCCTGGATTTAGAATATTAACTTTCAGAGTATGCTGTCTTGTTGCCATAGGGTTCCTGAGGCTTCATAGCACTAATTCCTGTAATCTTATGAGCAGGAAATACGAAGGCACATGGCAATCCAGGATGACTTTATGGGAAATAAATATCTTCATCTGCATGTTCAAGTGCAGGATAATAACTGAGGAAATCATAAATGTCTTTCACTGCTTCTAGTTTCTTAAATGTCACCTATTTGATGTCAGAGTGATTCCTCATCTTTGCAGCACGTTTCCAGAAATCTTCTATTAGTCAAACTTTCTTGGTCATTAAAATTTTCTTTCATACAATTTTATTGTAAAGTTTTAATGTTTTAATTTTGTTGACTGTGTTATTTTTACAGTTTCATTACATAGTATTCTCTGCATATTCTTGAACCATTATTAAAGTCAGATCTGTCACTAAAAGAGAATTATGATTTTTTATATGATTCTTAATTCAGTGGATAGGATTCACTCACAAACTATTAAACGTTCCATGAGATTCTGTATTTTAAGGCTAGTCTTTTAGATAAGATAATTAGAGAAGGGTATCTTAATATTTCTTCGCTGTAGACTGCTTGTTATCCTTTTTAAAATAATTATTATTTTGGCTCTTGCTAGACACTAAATTTTTAATATGTTACAAAACCTACCTACTGCAAAATGGTAATGAAAACTATTTGCATTGGGAGTATACTAGAAGATATCAACCAAATAAATTGTATTCCATGAAGTTTTAAAATTCTGATTGCTGGCTTGTTATGATAAAGAAATTCAGTTATTACTCTGGCAATTATGCATAGGTTATTAAATTTGTAATTATGGTTGAAGTTTTTTCTTCACATTTTAATCATTAGTAGACAGACTAAACAGATCTAGGTATTTATGCATAAATTTACTTTTGTTGAACAATAAAAAGGATGTTATTTTGACTGTTGTAAATAATAATGCAGTATGTTTTCATACATAGAATCCTGGATATGCTGGACGTCAGGAACTACCAGAAAATCTCAAAATTCAATTTAGAACTGTTGCAATGATGGTTCCAGATAGACAGGTACAATTACTGACTGAACTAAAAGAAAAAATGTATTTTACTTTGCTTTCCTATCTTCAGAAAAACTAATGGGACTTCTAAAAAAAATTGTATTTCAGATAATTATAAGAGTTAAGCTTGCAAGTTATGGATTTATTGATAATGTGATCTTGTCTCAGAAATTCTTTGTTCTTTATAAAATTTGTGAAGAACAGCTCACTAAGCAGGTAGTGTTATGTATTCCTTTCCTTTTTTTCTTCATATTTACACAATACAGCCCCTTAGGTTTTGGTTTGTGCAGATTGTTTTTGAAGCATCACTTCTATGCTTTTTACAAAATACTGAAGTAGTTTAAATATAATTCAAACAAATATGTCTATAAAATTTTTGAACAAATAACCATGGTAATTCATGTATATGCAGTCACACACGTTCGTTTGTTAAAGAAAGATAGTTTGTGGTTGTAAGTGCATGACGTTCTCTGCCTAAACATGGCAGCCAGGTAAAAATTAACTTGGTGATGTCATTTTTCTGTATGTATTACCTAGGGCTAGAGAAAGTAGTTGGAAATTGGAAACCACAGGGGGAACACCTCAAGTCTGATTTGGGTTGCCTTTCTCTCCATAGCACTACTTTGATTTGATGTCTTGGCTTTAAGCTGCCTCAGTTTGAAAGACCCAGTCTGGAACAGAACTATTATTTTTTTAGAACCCTGCTATACAGAGCTATAAAATAGTTGCTATATGGCATTGTAAATGGTGAAGTCAATTAAATTTGAGTTAGAAAAGAAAAACTGTATAAAACCCCCCCCTTTCCTGAAAATAACCTTATTATCCTTCATTTATTTTAATAGAATAATTTCTAAACAACAGCAACAATTCCTATTTTAGCTACCTTTTCCAGGGAGGGCAACTATACTATACAATATGCAAGTAAGGTTTGATATACTGATGAAATAAAGCTGGAGAACTTATTAGTGATGCATAAGCCTTTTTCCACTCTCTAGGTCCATTATGACTTTGGTCTGAGGAATATCATTTCAGTACTGAGGGCCCTTGGATCTCAAAAGAGGGCCAGGCCAAATGAAAGTGAATTAAGTATTGTTATGAGGGGGCTAAGAGATATGAATCTTTCTAAGCTGGTAAGAATCTAATTTAATATTCTAGCACCATGTAGAGGCAAGTTTACTAGATATTTCATGGGGTTTTGCAAAAGATTAGAAAAAATCTCAAACATATTTTTCTTTAAAAAATAAAATATGATAATCATCATGTTATCATTAAACAACAATGAGAGTTTATTAGAATTGTAAACAATGCTCAGGGTGCAAAGGTTCAAATAGTTTAATAGTGGCTTAGCTGTGGGTGTGACATTTTATGTACTGACTTGTGTGCAGACTGTCTACTGTACCACAAGTAAACTGAATGATTTGAGTATCCACTGAATTAGACTCTTAAGGATTTCTTTCCAGACAGGATGTTCTTTCCAATATAAGCTACAAGTGTTTTACGAAATCAATTTTACAAATAGATTCCAGTGTCTGCTCAGTGGGAAATCTCTTTCAATTTGAATTTTATTTCTTGCATGGCATATGGATGATATTTTCATACTGCTGTTTTTGTAGTGAGCTGTCCTGTTGGCTAGCTGTGTTTATGAAAATAAGCATCTCTATTTAGAAAATATATTCTTACTGTTTGTTATTTTAAAATAGAGATTAGTTTTCATTTGAGAACATTCTTTGGATAACCATGCTTTAAGCACTTAACTTTTTTGTTTCAGATGGATGAAGATGAGCCTTTGTTTCTCAGTCTTATCAATGATCTCTTTCCGGGGTTACAGCTGGACAGTAGTACTTATTCTGAGCTTCAGGCTGCAGTAGCTAATCAGGTTGAAGAAGCAGGATTGATTAACCATCCACCATGGAATCTTAAGCTTGTTCAGGTAACACTTTTTTTCCCAAAACATTCGTAATGAACAGCAGTCAGAACACCATGTTAGTAGTTAAACACCTGTCTCACTCAAGGACCTGTGCTTCTAATATGGGATAAAATTAAGGTTGTGTGTACACCACACTAAGGAAGACCAGTTCAAGGGACTTTAGGTTTTTATTTCTTTAAATTATCCAGAAGAAGAGAGAAAAATACCTTAAAGCATGCTATTAACCAAGCTTTTCCCAGATATAGTAGTGCATCCAAGGTATCTGGATGAAGCAGCAAGGCACTTACATGAGTCTCTAACATGAGTTTCTTAGACTAAAGTAGGGACAGTAGGGCATAAGAAGGATCGGGAGGCATTTTGAAAGCCAAAGCAGTAAATAAAGATTGAGAAGAAACATAGCCAGGGCACAACTCCTGCTAAGTAGGAGAGAGCTAAAAGACCTTTATAAGGGCAAAGAAGAATGTAAGAGGTATGTATTTAAATATGTTTCTGTAATGAAGAAGAGTCTTCATGATTAGTTTGAGCAGACATTGTAGTAAAGTTTTTTTCTCACGTAAGTTTTGAGAACCTATACAGTGGCTGGGTAATCATTCAGCTTACCTGTATTGAGTTGAAAGAGTTAGAGTATGAGGATGTATGGAGCATATATGTCTTAGCTTATGCTATGACAAGCTTATGGAAACCTATAACAAGGTTAAGCATGCAAGTTAACATGCCTGTAGGTACTATAAAATGAAAGAACCAAAAGTAACGTCAGTAACAAGAGTGAAACTGTCATACGAAGGAAATTGTTTCTCTCGAGGACACACATGATTGAAAGACTAAAGCTATAAAGATATTTAGAGGCTTTCTAGACTACAAAGGATTTGAACAAGCCCAGCTACTGTCAATTTCTTTCTGTAGTGCTCAAAGCTGGCATACTTCTGAAGTGTATTAGCCATCTGAATACTGTGGAAAGACCCTGCCTAAGTGGAATATGTATCCCTCCATTACCTGCATGCAAGAGTTTTAGTAAAAATGAGTAAGAAAATACATAGTATCTGAATGAGAGACTATAGCAAAATGTTGTTGCAAACAACATTGTTTACATAATAAAAAAGTTGCTTAGTTTTGACATGAAGGACACTTGGGGTTTGGCACTTGAGGAATAGAGAAATAGACCCTGTGCACTGGCAGCTTGCCAGGAGTGTAGTATGTTTTGTTTACCTTGTCTTGCAAGGTCTTTAGACCTAGTGTGTGTTCTGATTGAAAAGCAAAAGAGAGAAATTGTTAGGGTGTTGCAAGAAATTATTTTAACTTCAGAATATTTGTAAGATGTTGTGTTTAGTAAAATAATGATTTAATGATTGAACTGTAATTTTGGATTATGGTAATTTGTGTTTAATGTGGGATAATCTTTATGACATGTTTTTGATTAATGAATGTGTAGTTATTTAATATGAAGGAAAAAAGGTGCTTATATGGCTTGTTGAACCTATACTCCAACAAAACATTTAAATGGTTGACAGTTGTATTTCTGACATGCAATCATGTTTGAAACTAGCTGTGAATTTATTATTAAAGACAGTTAATTCATATTCTGATGATCTTTATGCCAACACACTTGCCTATACACATCCTTCTTTAAAGAGCAAACTTAACAAATGCAGCAGACTAACAACTCAAGAAATAAATAATTAGAAAATCACTGAACAATTATAAATTGACAAGCTAGAAAGCTAACTAAAGCATTTTTGCTATTTTGTCATTTTGTTCTACTCCTTTTTGAGAACACACTTTAGTTATTGATGATGATGTTCTTAAACATTATGACTGTTGGTTTCCTGTGTTCTCTGATTCTTCATTTTTTCTGTGTGCAGGCAACAAGATGTGAACACTTTTTCTTGTAGTACCATGCTTTAAACAGTGCTTAGCTTTACTTTATTGTCTGTATTACTCATTGAGATTAGCTTGTAGCCTTAATTAATGAAATTGATTTTTTTAAAAAATTCCATTAATTGATGAAATTGAATTTTGCTTTGTAAAATCTGTCAGACAGAGAAGAATTATGCTGTCTTCTAATTTTTGTATTTTACTTATCCCTACTTTTTGGATAATTGTTAAACACTGGAATGATTAAGACCAACAACCTTTACCATTTCTAATGGCTGAAAACTATGTTGCTCTAGAAGCATTTACTTGTAATTTTGCTGATTGCCAAGCTGCTATTATAGCTACAACAACTGACACTTAAGAACATTTTACCCTATGGAAATATGTTTGCACCTTCTTGAAGCACAACCTCAAAATAGAGACTTTCTAAAACTACAGGCCTTGAAGGCTTGTACATTGGCTGTACAGTCTTAAATTAGAAACTACATAATTGGCTCTTACAAACTAAGTATCTTAAAGAAACTAGAAGTAAACCAAGAAAAACACTCTGACCTTTGTGCTTATTACCAGATTTCTGAAAATTTCCAAACTTGTCTAGCTTAAAAAACAAAACTCATGTGTGATTTGTTGAATGAGAGCAAAATATACGTGTTACAGTATTCTACAAAGTGCAACATTCTGCCTTATGTTATTTCACAGCAACTAGAATACCATGTCTCTGTCATCAAACCAGAGGTATATTTATGGATTTGTTCAAGACTCACTGAATTTACAGAGGGTTTGGCTTCACATTCTGCAGGTTGGATCCATATTATCCTTCACACAGCTTCACAGAGATGATCAGCAGAATTTTTGCATGGGAGAAGACATTTTTGACCACCATGCTTAAAGTCATGTTCACTGTTTTATTCACAGCTTAATATTTCTGGTTGACAAAATGGTCATAGGAAGATTGCTTGTTCATTAACAAATTCCGTCTTCCACTGGGAATAAGAAGTTTGAAATTGTCAAGTTCATGGTGGACTTGATCTTAGTTTAGGTTTTTGGTGCATGTAGATCTTCTTTCTGGATTGATACAAGCCTTTATTCAGCGTGCAGAGGAAGCAGCTATACATGCTTCTCCTTACAAGGTTCTGTCATCCAGAAGGACTACCACTTTTTTGCTCCTTTCAGTTGCTGCAGAAGGACATATTTGTGTAGGCAGACCCTGCCATTTCCATATCAATCCTAAAGCTAATATTAAAAGAAAAATAGCAAATTCAATAAAGAACTCTCCTGAAGCTAAACCCATCCACAATCCTGGAGGATGTGCAGTCCCTATGTTTTTTTTATATACTCAGGTATTTCAGCACTGTGGTGATTAGTCATTCTTCTGTTGCATTAATGTTTTGCTACTATTCATTTTTCCTTTTGAATAATATGGAAGGTCCTTTTAAAAATCTGATAAAATTATTTTCAATTGCTTTGAAAAGTTTAGGCAAGATTTAGTTAAGTAAACTGTTTTATAGTAAACTTGCTTGGTGCTTAGAAGATCAGGATGTGAAGGTATGTATATTCCACAAAACAGTAAAAATCAGCAAATGCATGCTGATTTCAATTCTGAGCATGTAATTTGTATGTCTAATACATTTATAATCACTATCAAATATATTAAATGCAAGCAAAAATCTTCCAAAAGCAGGTATTTCTTAAAATATTTCGTTTTTTTAAATAGTTGTATGAAACTTCTCTAGTACGTCATGGGTTGATGACACTTGGACCTAGTGGATCTGGAAAAACTATGGTCATAACTGTATTAATGAGAGCACTGACGAAATGTGGGCAACCTCATAGAGAAATGCGTATGAACCCCAAAGCTATTACTGCTCCTCAAATGTTTGGAAAACTAGATGCTGCCACTAACGATTGGACAGATGGAATCTTTTCTACATTATGGAGGAAAACACTGAAAGCTAAAAAGGGTATGTAAATACTTTGTATGTGGTATCATAAAAATACCTCTTGAATGTTATGTTGAAAGAAGCATCCTGAATTTGCAAATGTGGTGAAGTTCCCTCTTGAGAGAAATTATAGACAACATAAATGAGGTTACAGTTCACTTCTCAAGAAAGGACAATAGTTTAAAAATTTATTAACTCAGTAGTATATCTACATTAAAAAATTGTTTGTTTCCTTGCCTCTTCAGTTCTACAGTGCAGATGTGTTATTTGGAAGCTGATAAGTTATAATTTAGATGTACTTGTACTAATTACACTAGCTTGAAAATAGGTTTTTTTCCCATGGTTTTTCATATGTTGATTACCTGTATTTATATTCAGTATTTTGGGATTGGAATACTGAAATTCCTTTTCACAGCAATTTGTTTTATATTTATATTAAAGAAAGGGAATTCTTCTAGGGAACCTTCCTAGAAGGAGGTTCTTTTTAAAAGAAAGTTGAATTTCCTATATTGGAAATGTGTCTATTTTCTTTATTGGAAACTTTTTATATTCAAAACAAAGCCAGAATTTTAAAATTTGATTGCCAAAATTTAGGCATTTTCATCTATATTTGTGTTTCAAAATAAAAGAAAAATAACTAGATTTTCAGAATTGATGAGTGATGGTAGTTTTCATTAACTTAAATGGGATCTGTGAATATTCAACGCCTTTTGTTTAGTTGCCCAAAGAACCTTTATTTTAGCAACAAAATGCTAAATTTCCATTCCCCCTATGCTGCTCAGGGGTGGGGGGGAGGAAGGAGGAAGAGTTAAATTAGGTTGGGAAGGAAAAAGTTGAGAGAGAAAAGGGGATGGGGGAAAGTTGGTTTAGTTTTTTATCTTTGTTTCTCATCATCCAAGTCTATATTCATTTGCAATAAATTAATTTTCCCCAAGTCGAGTCTGTCTTGCCCGTGACCCTAGTTGATACGTTATCTCCCTGTCTTTATCTTAACCCACAAGCATTTTCACCTTATTTTTCTCCCTCTGTCCTGTTGAGGAGGGGAAGGCAGAGAGTGGCATGGTGTCTGTCTGCCAGCCAGCCAAGGTAATCTCACCAGAGGTGTTCAACATTATAAAGATATACTTGTGCCCTCATTTGCTAGTAATTGTTTCCAAAATAGTTCCTTAACTAAGTATGCCATTTATACAGTAATGAGCATCCGTGGAGATGGCAGAAATTACAATAAATAAAATACATTTTTATATATTACTTAGTTCTAGACCATCTTTTGTAAACTTATCTTCTTGCTCTTTCATCACGGTGATATGAAATAATATTTTGATTATTTTTCCAGGTGAAAATGTGTTTCTGATTTTAGATGGTCCTGTAGATGCAATCTGGATTGAGAATCTAAATTCAGTTTTAGACGATAACAAGACCCTCACTCTAGCAAATGGAGATCGAATTCCTATGTCTCCTACATGTAAACTGTTATTTGAGGTCCACAACATTGACAATGCCTCTCCAGCAACAGTTTCTCGAATGGGTATGGTCTATATCAGTTCTTCTGTCCTCAGCTGGAGACCAATATTGCAAGTAAGAATATAATTGCTGGCTACTCCTAACTTTACCTCATTCTACATTTTATACAGAAAAATATTGTGGATGTTTTTCAGGCATGGCTGAAAAAATGTTCTTCTCAAGAAGCTGAAGTTTTACAAAGTTTGTATGATAGAATCTTTGAACCAGCATATACATATATGAAACTAAACCTTAATCCAAAAATGGAGCTTCTAGAATGCAACTACATTATGCAGGTAAAACAGATACTGTGTAAGTCTGTATGCATTGACTGACTAGTGTAAGCGTGCAGAAATAGCAAAAAGAACACCTGACAGCAATAAAATTTAATTTTAAAAGATGGTTTCTTGACAAAGAAAACCTCAAACTCAATAATTGTTTCTTCAGCAGTATATGAGGAACAGTTAGAAATGTGCAAAAGAAAAACTTCTCTTTATTGCTTCGTATGTAGGGTAGTCTTCTGTAGACTGCAATTTGCAAGCTTCAGTAAGTTTTCACAACCATATGTTTAACAAGCTAGTGGTCTCATTCCAGGTCTTTTAATACCAAACAAATTGTGGTACGGGTCAGTCTAACCCTATGGTAGCATCAGCAGAGAGAGTGAAGAATAATTCTAATTATCTTTCTATCTCCAGATGTAATAGCTGTGACACTGTCAGTTAGCTGTTCCAAGGTCAATATAGTAATTTTTGCCTGTTGCCTTCTATCAACTGGAGTTCTACCTTGAGTGGAGTCCAAACTTTTGAGTGATTTATTAATAATAAAATTATGCATTTAGCAGATTTTGCAAGACTGTCAGTCCTATACTGCATGTCTCCAGCCAATTTATGAGTCTGTTGTCATTTGCAGGTTCTAAGTCTCCAGACTATCCCTTTGCCCATGTAATCTCAGTTTTATATTGACACTTTCATAACAAATTCAGTAGTGCCTTTGAATAAGTGGGTAGACAAGATAATATTTTGGATAACACTTCAATTTATTATTAAACTAGTCAATTTGCACCCAATATCTTTTTACTGTTCATCAGAGATTTAGCTTCAGATTTTCAACCGTTTGAAGTACTTTGCTGCAAATAATAGCCACAGTAAATGCTGCAAAGATTAACTGTGGAGTGTCAAAAGGAATTAGGATATCTATAGAATTGTAGTCCACACGCAGAAACTATGTAACTTGCTGATTTATGATGATAAACAAGATGGATATGCTATGCACAAAATTTTTAGATAGAAAGAATATTTTTTTCTTCTACATTTGTTATCTGTGAAACCTCTGACTGAATTGATGTTGTCTTCATGGAAGACTTTTCCTGGAACTGGAAGTTTCTATTTTTGATTAGGGCTTGTTAGGAAGTGTGAGCAAATCAGTGTTCTATGCATACTGCTTGGTCAGGGAAATATTTCCCTGATTTAACCTGTATTGAATGTTTCTTCCTGCAAATGAAAATCCCTAGTAAGTTTCTATCACAGGTGCAACAGAATAAATAACCCTTAGCAGATCTTCATGCTGGGGTTTATCGAAGAAACAGTGAGACCAGAGCTTTTACCCTACTTGATCATTTCACAGATTCACTTCATCACTTGCTTCACCCCTCAAGTGTTACATTCACTTAGTCTTGATTTCTCCTCTCAGCAAGGATTTCATTCTTGGTGTGGGAAGGCAGGGCAAAAAGTCATGTTGGTTTCTGTGCTTTGCAGCTGCGTGCAGCTGCTTGCAGCTACCAGGACTGGCCATTACTTGACAGGGTTTCTTGGCATCATCCAGCATTTGTCTACATGAATTTCTCTGATTTCCAGGATCTTTCCTCTGACCAGGATCTTTACCTCCTGCTTTCTGGGCCCCTTTTTTTCCAAGACCACTTCTTTTGGGAACTGTTCATTTCTACACTGCCTCTCCTTTCCAAAACCTTAAGATCCCAGTTTTGCCATAAATAGTCTATGTGCACTGTAACTTATCGGCCTCCTGATAAGTGGCTTTGTCTTATGTCTCTTGATCAATTATGGGATTCAGGACATGCCACTTTTATTTACTTCAGGTGTTTTCAAAATTTACTACCATCTCGAAACAGTTGCATCTAACAGACAGCAGACTTGTATTTGAGTTCTAAACTTCAGTTTTGGATGTTCAGTTTGGATGGGCATGTGTACCCAATTATCTGCTGTTTGTTAGCTTTCACGATTTAAGCTTTTTTTTCAGCTACAACAGCTTCATAATGGTTTTATATAAAAAGTGGTCTCACCTTTGCTTTACTCCTTGTAATTTCCACTGCCTTTCTGTTTACCATCCTCTGGCCCACCTCATTAGGTAGACAAATATAATTTACCTTGGGAGATTCAACACAGTTTTTGTTTAGAGTTATCCTGCCTTACAAACCTATTGGAAAAGTTGATAAACTTGTAGCTAAAGGAGATCTGATTTATATGGCCTGCATGAAGGAACATAGGTGTTCGACAAAGTTCTTTACCAGGTGTTTATATGGAAGCTAAAGTCATAGCAGAAGATAGGAGGCTCATTTCTAGATAAATAACTGATTAGAAGGTAGGAAATGTGTGACTGGGAGTATCAGTTCTTAGGAAGGACAGAGGTTAGCACTGATCTCGAGGGTACTTTTGCTGGGGCCAGTGCTGTTCAAAATATTTATAAACAATTTGGAAAAGTTTTAGGTGAAGAAGTTTATTGATGATACTAAATTATTCAGGGTAGTAAGGACAAAACAGCAGACCATGCAGAACTGTAGACAGACGTTATGAGACTGGATAAATAGGTAATAAAATGTCAAATGAAATTCAGCGAAGATAAGCGTGAAGGGATTCACACAGGGGAAAAACCAAACTGTTCAATGCTGTGAATAGCAGACCTATTGAACATGTTGCCAAAGAGTGTTATAGATGATAAAAGTTTATGTAGGTTCAAGACCAGTCCTGATAATTTCTGGGTGGAAAAATCCAGAGAGGATTACTAAACCCAGAAAAAGTATATTTGCTTCAGAAAGGCCCAAGCTGAAGAGAGTACCAGTAGGAAGTACCACCCCCAGTATCACCACAAGCCAAGAGAGTTTTTTCTTTGTTTTTACTCTTCTCCAAGTGTTCACTTTTGGTCACTATTGCAGATGAGATGCTGGGCAGGCTGAAGTTTCCATCCAATTTGTTGCAATCATTTGTGTGTTTTTAGAAGTCAGTATAATTTCTTCTGTTTTCTTTCTTCAAAAACTTGTTACAGAATATTACTAAGACCCAGAGCATCATAGGAAATTTTGAACTTGAGCTTGTATTTGAGGGAATAAAAAGATTTTGGTCAGATAAACTGGAACACAGCCTGTCCTGGAAATAATTACATAACTCAATTCCATAGAAAAGCAGTGACATTATTTTAATCTTATGTAATTAATACTGATTAATAATTTTTTTAAACTTAATTTTAAAAGAATCAAAAGTATTCTGACTATGTCCTTTAGGCTACATTAAAAGTGTATGTTACTGCATTACTTCCCACTTCAAGTATGAGAAACAATGTGTTTGACACTGCCTTGTATAGAAACAGAATATGAGTGATGTTATCTAGGACAGTCAAACGTCTGGCTTCATGAACAACATCACAGAATTGTAGATAGCAAGTTACTAGATTTCTGGAATTTGGAGTCTAGTTCTTTAGAAACAGAGTGAAGTAATCATAAAATAGGATATTTTAATCTATTTTTTTTAAAGCACAAAATAGAAGCTAATGTGATAGATGCATAAATTGACCATAATTGAGATAAATACATTAGACAGATGCTGAAAATTCTTCCATTCTTAAAGATGGAAAAAATGGCTAGGCCCGATCTACTTTTGGAGTTCTGAATTTCACACTAGATATTATAAAATCCCTTAAAAAGCTGTTCTGTTACCCTAGCTCTTAAATGACAATTATTATATAGGCATAATTTAAAAGGATAGTTGATGATCAAATTACTTACGTAATTTTGAAAACTTTATCCAGTTTTATATAGGTATCTTTAATCTGTTTTCTTGGGTTTATAGTTCTGAATTTTATGTTATTTTTTGGTAATGTGTACTGGTTTTCAAATTATGAATTAAAGTTTGAATACATATAAATAATGCATGTGCATATATGTATAAAAATAAAATGTCATTTTCCTAATGCATAATATTTTAAAATATTTTCAGTCTATTAATCTTCTGGAGGGTTTGATTCCATCGAAGGAAGAAGGTGGTTTATCAGCTATATTTCATCTTCATAAATTGTTCTGCTTTGCAATAATGTGGAGTTTAGGTGCCCTTCTGGAGTTGGACAGTAGAGATAAACTTGAAGCCTTCATTAGAGCTCATGATAACAAATTAGATTTACCAGAAATCTCCCCTGGCACCAGTCAAACGATGTATGAGTTTTATGTTACTGATTATGGTAAGAAAAAGCACTAACATTCTTTTTTATACTGCCATTTAAAAACTGAGTATAGCTTCTTTGAAATTTAAAATTACTCCTTTAGTCCTTACTATACAGTCATATGAGCAGAGATTTTTGGTGACAGTGTAGCAGTAACACAGATTCTGTATGCAGTGCCTCTGTGAAGGTGAGACATCAGAAAGAAGAGATAGAGTGCTCATTGCTAACATTTTCTTATTTCTTTTGTTTTTAATTTCATTCTTACAGATTTCTTTTATATTAACTTGACCAGCCTACAATTTTTAGATAATTTATGCTTAGGCTGGTTTAGTCTAAATTAATATTAATTTTATACTTAATTTCCCCATAGCTAGTATTTTTTGTTAAAAAATATAATCTGATTTTAATTCCACTTAATTGGTAATAAATCTTACAGTTTATAAAACTGTAGAGAAGTATGATATTTTGAATATTATGAATACTGATATTTCGAATAGCGTGATATTTTCCACAACAAATTTATAGTTTAAATAACACACACACAACCAATTTCACAAAGAACTTACTGTTCTTTCAGAGTATATTCTCACATGAATACATCTATTTTTATTGTAGCAAATTCAGATTATTTTTTTTTAGCCAGCACTGTTTACTTAGTGTACACATACACAATCCATATTCTCACATTCTGTAATTTTTCACCAGCAGTGTAAGAATGAGTTTCTAGGTAAACATGCTTTTGGGTTTTCTTATTTAGATAGCTATATATAAATTTAAGAAATCTGTGTGGATTTAGTAGGATTGTAGACTAATTAAGTCTAAAGGTCATGACTATGTATGTCCTTTGTTACATGCATTTTAGCTAGATTTAAGAAAATTATTTATCCCTTTTTATACTTTGTAGTCCTTCACCCATAACATCTAGGATTTTTTTTTTTTTATTAACAAAATGTTGAACACGATCAAAATATTATGAGATATTTTCCTCTTTTTTGTCATTTCAGGTGACTGGGAGCACTGGAGTAAAAAAGTTCAGGAATATATTTATCCAACAGAAAATATCCCAGACTATGCATCTATTCTGGTTCCAAATGTTGACAATGTCAGAACTCAGTTTTTGATAAACACAGTTGCAAAACAACAGAAAGTAAGTACAGGATTACTTATTTAAGTATATGCTTACCATATGAAATAAATAGAAACCTACTTACAAAGTAACCGAGGGTTGCAATCATTCTTCATATTCTCTCTCTCTAGTCATTGTTTGCCAGGTGCATTATTATTTCCTTATCACTCTATTTTTATTTTCTTAACATGAATCTTCTGTGCTTATTTCTGTGCATGGTTAAAACATCTAAAATATCCTTTTTATAAAATAATTTTTTATCATAAATTTTTATCATAAATTTTAACTTCAACATTTTTCTCAGACAGACATAAAACCTTTTTCTTAGTCTTTACACCATATGCCTTTTTATGATGTGTGCTTTCTTGAGTAGCGAAACAAGGAAAATAAATTTCACAAGGCAGTTCACTAAAATCCTGAAATTCCTAGCCTTTACTCTATTTTTTTCTCTGTTTAGGAAAACTGTAGTTAATAGCAGTAGCCACAACTACAGAAAATGAGAACACTCCTCATACAGCTTTAACCAATAAGGGACAATCTGGTGTTATGGCTTTTGGCTGAGGTGACATTAAACAATAGTTATTAAAACATATATAGGCCTATTTTCAAACAGAGGAAGATCTGAAAATTACATATGTTGCTTTAGCACAACGCTCTTAATAACCCTAGCAACTTCCTATGGAAATCTATGTTAGCTTGTGAAATACAGGTCAATGTACTCCCTTCTTGGTAGCTGGAGCCAATATCAGAGGTACCACAAGTGCATGAGCCAGTGCTGGAACCTGTTTTTTTCTGTAAGATTCTGGGATTTGGACAGAAAACCTGTTGATTGGTTTTGATGGAACTGTTCCAGAAGCCATTATGTGGCTGTGTCTTTGATGTATCTGACACAAATTATGAAAACATGCAAAATCCTTATATTTGGAAACAAATAATTAATCTTTGTATGTTAATGCCTTGGGAGATATTGCTTATATTTCCAGGTGCATTCTTTTGGCCATCATTGCAATAGAAACAACAAACATGTAAATCTTCCCAAAAGAGTCTTTGAAACCTGGCATTTTCTACAATTCCATGTTTCTGTGATGTACAGTTTATATCTTCCTCTCTTCAGCTGAAAAGTTTCAGCATTCAGTGTGCAATGGGACTTGTCTATGTTTCCCTGTTGAGCAGAATGTTCCCCTTCATGGAAGCAGTCAGCTTGCTTTGTTTTCAAGCATTTTTTTATTTGGTAAGGTTTGATTTAATCACATATTGAACTGTAATAGAGAAGTATCTTTTTTTTTTTTTTTGTCTCCTCTGGATCAGATTACAGCAGCATGAACTTTCTTTCCAGCTGCAGCATGAACTTTCTTTCCAGCTACAGCTGAATTACATGTGCTAGATGAAACCAAAGTAATGTTTTACAGGTCTGACTTCACTTGTTGGTTCTGCAAGTTTACTGTCATCTGTGTTATTATGGTCAATTGATCACTTGGATGTTCAAAAACAGGGTGAAGAATGAGACCATGTGGTATCATTGTGGCTATCTGTTGGAGAGCATTGATTTAAAGCAGGAACAAGGCAGGAATATTTGGACATTTTAAATCTCCTGCATGATCAACTTCAATGCTCACAATCATAAATAAACACTTACTCCCTTTTGCAAACTGATTAAATTCCTTTCATGGAGTGGAGATAATAATGAAGATAATACCATCTGTCAAAAACATAAGTGGGATGAAAATCTGAGCTAGAAAAAAAAACATGGACAATTCTTACACGTCTGAAAGAAGAGCAGGGTTCTTGTCTAGCTCACTTTCATGACATGAAATGAGTGATTTCTATAAAAGGTTTAAGAGAAAGGAGAAAAGTATTAATCCTTTGGTTCAGCAACCAAAGATTTAGATTTGGATTTTACCAAGATAAGAAGGAAAGACTTTCTTCTTTCTTGACACATTTATTACTTATTTTTTCAGGGAAATGACACTTAGTGTACAGATTAACCAGAAAATAATGTTTATGACATTACATATTTTAATATATAATATTAAGAGAAAGTGAAATTAAATACGTGCTATCAAAATATCAGCTTGAAACAAGAATTTTCTCCACCTTTAATTTGAATAAGCCACCAGAGAAGAGTAAAAATGCTTTGAAAAACAGAAATATATATAGTGAGGCATACATTAAGATAGTATGAGTTTTAAGAGCCAAAAGTGCCATATTAGAAGCATCAAGTGCTGCTGTTGTAAATACTGCAGTGATAAGGAGACAGAATAATTATATTCTCATCCAAAGGGAGTTTGTTTCCAATAATAAAACAATCAGAAAGGAGAATCAAATTTGGGGAAAAATGCTAAGATTTCCTGACCATTCTGTGAACATCCTTGGCCAAAATCTGCATTGTCAAAACTTCATAACCTTACTAAGCGATCTAAAGGCTCTGTGCAACACCAATCATCCTGTCAAAAGTATTCTGAAAAAAATGCATTGGTTTCATATTTCTCCATGGCTGTTTAGAGAAAGAATCAAGTGTTTCCATGACATGCAGTCGATGAAATTCAGGACAAAAAGCCCAGGTCAAGTTTGGTTACAATTCTGAAAAACATACTGCTGTCAGAGGACACATGGACTCTTTAAGGATCCAGAGGGCCTTTCTTGCTAAGTCAGTTTATGTTGTCATAATTAGCCTGGGGAACCTGGGTAACAGATTTAAAATTCCAATTTAGGAGAAGAGAAGGGGTGGATAGGAACCAGTGTTCCTTAAAGGAAAGATTCAACTGAGGACAGCTGAAGAATAACTGCCTGCTTTGAAAACAGGTGATTTTCCTTTGTTGCTGTATCGTGGTTTAACCCCAGCCAGCAACTAAGCACCATGCAGCTGCTCGCTCACTCCCCCACCCCCGACCCAGTGGAATAGGGGAGAAAAATCAGGAAAAGAAGTAAAACTCGTGGGTTGAGATAAGAACAGTTTAATAGAACAGAAAAGAAGAAAC
>JAVJGG010000055.1:824986-841036 GCA_035590195.1 Aviceda cuculoides
ATACTGAACTCAAAACACAGCACCATACCAGCTACTAGGAAGACAATTAACTCTATCCCAGCTGAAACCAGGACATGCTGTTAAGTAGTAATTCTCAGTTTCTTTTTGTGAGTGGAACATAAAACACATTTCAGAGTTTCACTGCTAAATTGCTTCCTCTCCTACCAGTTTTAATGGACTGTCTAACAGGGGACACAAGCACTGCAATACTCACTGCAAATCAATTTTTTGTGTCTCCTCACACATTCAGTTTAGAGAAAAAGATTGGATCAGGTATTTTAGACAATATAAGGAAATATAAGAGGAGCTTCAAAGAGGACTACATTTCCAGAGGTGGAAAGCAACAGTCTTTTATCAATCTAATTGTTTCCCACCTTCACTAATATTTGCTACAAAGTCATAGATATTGCTTAGTCAGGTAAGACTGCTGTACACAGTTCAATGTCTGTTATTCTTATTTGTAATTATCATTACGTCATGTCTTTATAGACCTTTAAAGTATCTCTTTTCGTATGTGATTGAGAGGGAATATAGCTAAATCTAATCTATATTGTATTGTTGGTTTAAGGACAGTGCTGGGAAGAAGGAACTATCCTTCTGTTACAAACAGGTGTCACAAAGGTTACCTCTAGACAAACCAAATAACAGTAGAAATTTTACATTCAAATTAGATGTCAGAGACTACTTTCCATTATAAAGAAAGCTTTCTTAGGGTCATCCACGACAAGAGACTGCTGGTGAATGTGTTGGAAAGTGGAAGTTAGGCAACTGGAAGAAAAACCCCTAGTGCATTCTTGCTTCATCCTTTCTCGTTTGAGTTTGTAAATAATTTCCTTGGAGCATCTGGATGGGATGAAAAACACACACTGTGTCACTGCATATGGAGACACAGGAAAAACCTACTAGAATAATATATCATTCAGAAGTAGACACAGAAAGAATCCCTTTCTCTAACATAGGTCTGTTATGTGTATTTAATGAAAAGTTTTGATACTACTTATGTGATTTAAATATCTGTTACAGGCAGTTTTGCTCACAGGAGAACAAGGGACTGCAAAGACAGTCATGATTAAGGCATATGTGAAGAAATATGACCCAGAAGAGCATTTGTCAAAATGTTTAAACTTTTCATCTGCCACAGAACCATTTATGTTTCAGGTAAAAATACAGATTCTAAGCAATTCTTGCATATCACTTCCTTGCTAAGTATTTAAAGCTTACTTAATTCTGATGATAAAAGGAGTGATATACATACAAAGTCTAAAGGATCTTTTTCCTCTAAGTCACTTAAACACTTCAGAAAATTCCATAAAAAATAATTTTTGCAGATCAGAATAAAATATAGTCACTCACATAGAAATACATTTATTCATGATTGCTGTGTGCTTTTTCATTAAGGAATTCTAAGGATCCATTTTTTTTCTGAATACCTTTCCTTTTCATTTTAGATTAATGAAAATTTTTGGTTATACTTCTTCATTTTTTTCCTGATTATTTAGATTTAACAAAAATAAAAATTACAATAAAAAGCAGATTTCAGCTTACAGATGCCCATATCTTTCCTCAGCTCTGGAGTGACTGCAGCATCAGAAATCTAGTCTTTAAGGTCCTCTAGCATGGCAACTTTGTAGAGATTTCCTTTTACCAATATAACTGCTAAAAGTCCATATAAATAGAAACAAATACTACAGATAGGTTTTTTTTTTTCAAGTGATTGAAAGGATGATTTATACCACTGTGCTATGATTCAGTACTACTAATTTGCTAGGATGTGGTCCTGTAAGTTGAACTGCCTTCATTGCTAATTCAAAGCAATTAATTCATGGTGACAGTCCTCTAGTAGGATACAGTAATCATTGTGGAATATTTCTTGATTGAAAAGTCTGCTTATGGAGAAGATCTTACAAACTCCATCCCAAAATCAAGCGTCTTTTTTTAAGAAGCTAATGTAAATGTTATTAAGAAAATGATGGAAAGTAATGGCTTAAACATCAATTTCTTTCTTTCCTTTTTTTTTTTTTTTTTTTTAATTCCAAACACATAGAATATCTGCTGAGCTTTTCTGTTATGAAGATCTGTGGCCATTGTTTATGTCAAACTGTGAGACAGAATAAGGCAGGCATCCTTTCATGTATGCAAGATTAATTGAGCAGTCAGTATCTCTGTCTCAGTGTCCTTTACTTAGTGTATTAGGGGTCCCTAGAACATTACTGTCTTGAAAACAAAACCCAGACTTCCTTGTCTCTGGTACAGAGAGTCTGTGAAAGGATCTTATTTTTTCTTGTCTCTGCTGCAGTACTGTAGTACCTCAGAAGGTATGCTCTTTCTTTTCAGCTAGCTAGGTGAATACATAGCTCACTCTGCTGATTTCCAAGAGAGAGATGTAGCAGAAAAACAGTTAAAATGCTTTCTGTTTCAAAAATACTATTAATACTTCTATCTTTATGGCGGCATATGCCACATTACTCATATAGGATGACATTTATGTTTGTAAAACTAAAAAGTTATTGTCTAATGAAAACATTTGCTACCATCTTGTAAGGTGTTTTTTCTGTCATTGTTTATGTTCCAAGTACTTTTAGAAAAATAGTAAAGCTGTAGAACTTTGAAGATACATTTCAATTTTATATCACTCTCTTATTTGTCTATTGCATCCTGCTGCTTATTTAGTTCAAAACTCAGTCTTAAAATATTATTGCCACCAAAACATTCAAATACTGCATTACTTAGCTTACAAGACATCTGGGAAGTAATTGTAAAAGGAATCTAAGTTGCCTCTATATGGTCTGCAGTTGTACTGCAAATAAAAAACAATTGAGCTTACTGAGGGGGAATACAAAGCAATCATAATTTTCAGACAGTGCATGACAAACTCTCTGAAATCAGATTCCATTCCTCTCCAGAGCTACCCTTAGGAAGGGAGATTCTTAAATGTCTTTCTAAATAAGTCTGGTATTTATGAAAATTATGCTGTATATAATGAAAATACTATTTCTGCTTGTTGATGTTCTAGCTTGCTCATAATTAATATAATTTTGATTAATCCTTCATTTCTCAAATTGTGTGTAACCTATCTTCCCACTGTCTTGTACTGATTTGAGAAACGAGAAAAAAAAGATATACAACAAAACTCACACCTATTCATTTTCTTTTCTCTTAGCATTTTCTCTTGCATTAATCTTGGCATGTTTGAAGACTGAAATACAATTCAGAAGATGTAATATTTCTTACAGACATAATGTGTCATACTAAAATTATTGTTGTTTTAGTTTGGTGACTTCATGATAATAATTGACTTCAATGCTGGTAATGAAATAATAATTTCCAAGTTTGAAAACTTTTAAAAAAACTTCTCTGGTAGCCAGAGGTGGGTTGCAGGACATAGCCCTAAGGCCAGGGGATTGCATAGGAATGAGTGAGATGAACAGGAGAATAGGGTTCCTTAATGATGAATCAAAGATGAAACTACTAACAAAAAGACGAAATCACTGTATAAGTGCTGTAGCAGAAAGCAGTAACTAATACATTTTTTAATAATACATTTTAAATATTGTTGCTCGAGATGCAAAACAAGATTTTTCTTTAATTTTTAGAGGACAATAGAGAGTTATGTGGACAAACGCATTGGAAGTACTTACGGACCTCCTGGTGGCAGAAAAATGACTGTTTTTATTGATGATATCAATATGCCATTTATCAATGAATGGGGAGATCAGGTAAACTGTTTTTTAACAAATACAACTTATTCTCATTATTGTGATTTTTTTTTTTAACATACATGGGAATCGGTGGACTTCCTCAATATTTTAATTAACTGTTAATTATTGGAAATGCTTTCTAATTATGGTACATTGATGAAGAAAAAGAGCAAATTCAATTTACTGAAGAGACGTGTAGGATAATATTGTCATATCTTACATTATCACCACTTTCTCATATTTTTGTAAGACTAAAAAAGCATCACTGTACTAAATTACCATATTATTAATTTCAAGATTGACATCAATTTGAAAGCACCAGTAAACAAACTTTCTGCAAAACAGAAAAGGGTTACCCTGGAGAAAGTAATAAAGTCTGTGTCCAAATTTGAGGGTAACACATTGACTTGCAAACTGGATTAAAGATTTTTGGCTTTTGGTGACCCCATCTACAATTTGGGTGTGTAACATTCATATGCCTATACAGACCCAAAATCAAGCAAAAGTGTCTTACAGTTCCTTCACATAGTAGGTCTGAAGTATTTCCAGCCCAGCATGCTAGGTCTTCTGGAATGTCCGTTGTAACATAAAGACCAAGTGTGCTTATCATGACATTTTTTAATTTGCTCAGAGTAAATAAAAAATGAGAAACATGAGGCCTCTGTGCACTTTTGAATGCTTAGGCTCTCTGGCTTCTGTGAGGCTCACAGTTTGGGTCAAGGCAGCTTGTAGCATTGAGCTGGTTTGCTAACAGTCTGGATAGTAGGTCTCATGGTGAGAGTGGGCTTGGGCAAGTATTTAAGTGGCAATATGAATATAAGTCTATGTAGACTGAATAGTTCCTCCACTTTAGAAAGCTGTGTTTGTCAAAATTAACTCCAATCGTGTTTTTAGTATCTCTGAAGTGGAACCTGGCCTTCTACCTTGTATTGGGTTTGTGTGGCAAGGTTTTGATAGCAGGGGGGCTACAGGGGTGGCTTCTCTGAGAAGCTGCTAGAAGCTTCCCCCATGTTCGACAGAGCTGATGCCAGCTGGCTCCAAGATGGACCCACTGCTGGCCAAGGCTGAGCCCATCAGCGGCAGCGGTAGTGCCTCTGGGATAACACATTTAAGAAGGGGAAGAAGACTCTGCACAATTGCAGCTGGAGAGAGGAGTGAGAATATGTCAGAGAAAGAACCCTGCAGACCCCAAGGTCAGTGAAGAGGAGGTGCTCCAGGCGCTGGAGCAGAGATTCCCCTGCAGCCCGTGGTGAAGACCATGGTGAGGCAAGCTGTCCCTGTGCAGCCCATGGAGGTCCATGGTGGAGCAGATATCCACCTGCAGCCTGTGGAGGACCCTATGCCAGAGCAGATGGGTGCCCTAAGGAGGCTGTGACCCCCTGGGAAGCCCACGCTGGAGCAGGCTCCTGGCAGGACCTGCAGACCCGTGGAGAGAGGAGCCCATGTTGGAGCAGGTTTACTGGCAGGACTTGTGACCCCACAGGGGACCCATGCTGGAGCAGTCTGTTCCTGAAGCACCACACCCTGTGGAAGGAACCCATACTGGAGCAGTTCATGGAAAGGACTCACACTGGAGAAGTTCATGGAGGACTGTCTCCCATGGGAGGGACCCCATGCTGGAGCAGGGGAAGACTGTGAGGAGTCCTCCCTCTGAGGAGGATGGAGCGGCAGAGACAACATGCGATGAACTGACTGCAACCCCCATTCCCAGTCCCTCTGCACCGCGGGCAGGGGAGGAGGTAGAGAATCCAGGAGTGAAGCTGTAGCCAGGAAGAAGGGAGGGATGAGGGGAAGGTGTTTCAAGATTTGGTTTTATTTCTCATTACCCTGCTCTGGTTTGATTGGCAATAAATTAATTTTCCCGAAGTCGACTCTATTTTGCCAGTGATGGTAATTGGTGAATGATCTCTCCCTGTCCTTATCTTGACCCACAAGCCTTTTTGCTACATTTTCTCTCCCTGGCTGAGTTGAGGAGCAATAGAGCAGCTGCATGGTGCTTAGTTGCTTGCTGTAGTTAAACCACGACATACCTAAATGCCAATATATACCAGTTCTTTGGTTTGCATCATTTGCTCTTATTTGAGAGAACTTTAATGTGTTTAAAAATTGAAACTAGTGTTGAATAACCCACAATGTTGAGCTGCTTGACTGTAGTCTAGAACATAGGTGATTGTGTTTGAGGAAAAGCTCTCACAGGCCCAGGGAGTTTTTCAATAATGGGAAGGATCTCCATTATGGAGGGACCTCCACTAGGTCTTCCATTATGGCCCCAAGACATTGCTGAAATGTTGTTGTGGTGGTTTGTGATCAGTGCCCTGCTGTATATCATGTGGCTTTGTTGCAATATGTAAGCACATAAGGCTTGCTGAATATCACTGGAGCAGTTGCTATGGGGGCAAACTCTGGTGCTTCCTGATCCGTATAGGTGCTGTAGAGTGGAATGTGGAGTGAATAACCTGTTCAGAATGAACAGCTTCCTGTTTCAAAAAAGAATTATTTGTTTTGCTTCAAAAGAGGCCCAAGGGAGAGCTGAAAAGCATAGTTTGAACATCTGGAGCTGAATGTCCAGCAGTGAAATATGGAACCAAACAATTTTTTTCCAGTTCTTTGACTTTATTTGGTTAAAAGGAATACAAACACATTTTGTTGGTATTAGATGGTAGTACATCTCTGAAAGAATTTTCCTGCTGTTTAAAATCACCTAAACAAGATCTCCCATATGACTAGGGAAGATAGTTTAATCTGAGTTTAGATTAAAGTGAAAACCTCTCTCTAGGGATTAGTGATAGTTATACAAGAAGAAATTAAATTATCAGGGTATATTTTCTTTTCTTGTTTGAATTTCTAATTTATACAAGTTACATAAACTTACAGGTAACAAATGAAATTGTTCGTCAGATGATGGAAATGAAAGGAATGTACAGCTTGGATAAACCTGGAGACTTCACTACAATTGTAGATGTACAATTAGTAGCAGCAATGATACATCCTGGAGGAGGCCGTAATGATATTCCCCAGCGTTTAAAAAGACAGTTTTGTGTATTCAATTGTACATTGCCATCCAATGCATCCATCGACAAAATTTTTGGTACTTCTTTTTCTTGTTTTTCTATAAATTTTTTTTCATAATTGACTTAAAATGTATAAAAGTATGTTCTCTTTCTCACTTTCTTCATGCAAATTCAAACTACTTCCAGTGAAACAACTGAAGCTGTATTACAGCAAAAATAGTGCTGTGGAAGAGTAATCAACCCTTTTAAATGCTTGTCTTTCTAATTTTGGACAAGCAAAATAATTAATAAGGAAGTAATGGCATTTCGTGGAAGAACATGAGCACTGTTATTACTATGTAGGTTACCATTCCACCTCTGCACTATCAGAAATGCCCTCTGTTGCTAAAGTTCTCAATTCTGTTAACTTTGTCAATACAGTATATTGTTAAAAGCCAGCACTTACTGCCAGTTGTTTCTACAGTTGTTCAGAAAAAACTATGGACAAGAGAGAAAAAAATATTTCCTCTGTAATTTAAAAGAAAATTAATGTTTTAAATAGGTACTTATATGCCTTGTTCACAAGCTACCTTATTATATCCTACAACTTGAGATTAATGGTATATTGGATTTTATCTTTCCAGGTATTATTGGCTGTGGATACTTTCATCCCTGTAGAAAATTCAACCCTGAAGTATGTGATATGGTGAAAAAATTGGTCCCAACAGGCAGAATATTGTGGCAGTGGACAAAGGTGTAATTTACAGGGAAAGTTTTATCACAGTCAGTCTGAACAGAGTGTCTGTTAGTGTAATTTAGGCACATATTCCTTAAGAACATATCTGTAACAAGAAAAAAACAGGAGAAAGATGGGCTAAAAAAGTTTTGGAGGTACATCTGGAAAATATCAGATTTCAGTATACACGACAGATGAATGGAAATACCAGTCCATTCATTCCTATAGTTTTATTTATGTTACCCAAAGCTTTAATCACTATAAGGAACAGGGAGTGAAAGTCTTTATAAATTATAATTTTTAATTGATAAAGCCCAGAGCAACATATGAAATAATTACATGTTATAAGAATTGGGGTTCTCCGTTTAGTGCTAGATCCCGCTTCCAAACAAATAAGATGTTTTTGGTGACTTCTTAGAAAGAGTTTTCCTACAGTATTATGTGTGAAAATTAGTAGGTTTGTTATTTTTATATTTTATGTGTTATTAATTATAAATTTATAATTTATATTATTCTTGTTTCCTTTTAAATGTTACTGATTTTTGAATATTAACAATATTTTTCTTTAGACAAAGATGCTGCCTACACCATCTAAATTCCACTATATCTTCAACCTTCGAGACCTTTCTAGAATTTGGCAAGGAATGTTAACTATAAAGGCAGAAGAATGCAACAACAGTACTGTCCTTCTAAGACTTTTTAAACATGAATGTATAAGAGTGATTGCTGACAGGTATAATAACTAGCATTTTATATTTAGTAGGTTTAACCATTTACTGTGTTTATGTTCATACTTCTGTAAAAATACTTAATATGATAAACCTTATTAGGCCAATATGAAAAATTTTAGCTTGTTTTACATCACTCTGTATTGCGGTATTATCCCAACAAATGTCATGCTACGTACTGATAGATTATCTCAGTAATTAGATGGACAACTCCAAAATATACACATATTCTGGCTTTTAACCTACATTTTATTGCACTTATCTTTGGCTACACTCAGCCAGTTCCTGTGTAAAAAAGAGGACTGTATGGTGTCCTAAATTCATACAGAGAGAATAATTTAAAATTGCTTTGATCTCCTCACAGAAAAAAACATCACATGCCTATAATTAAAAAATGGCCCATCTCCTCTAAATCTCCTTTAAAATATTCATAAAACAGATACATTTATAAGCCATAACTGTTAAAGATCCAGTAATATTTTTTTTTTTTACAGTGTTTCAATTTCTTGCAAAATTCTAGATGTAGTACTGTAGCTGCCAGCAAAAACTTGACATATGCCCACCTCTACTGTGGATTTTCTCAAATATAATTTCTTATTCTGATGTCCTGAGGAAGGGCTTTCATGATTTTTATGAAATTAATGCTTTAATTATAAAGCATTTAAGTTAATCGTTGACTCTTAAAAATATATATGTGTATTTTATTACACTGCATTTACTTTATAAAGCTATCACAAAATGAAAGGAATGCAAAATGTTTTGACATGGACACAAGAGGTTATATTATATTGCCCTTGATTTTAATTAAACCTAAACACCTTGAACTGGCAAGTGCTTAGGAGTTACCTTCCATGACCAGAATTTTTTCAATAGTCAACATAGTTGCAGTAGTCTAAAATGGAATTTATCTATTTTAAGATGCCGACTACATAAATACAGTCTGGTGCAGATGATTTGGCATGGTAACAGGCAGTATGTATACATAATGATTGCATTGTATTCAAGCACAGTCAGGCTTAATCACTATTATTCTGGTAACTTGTCAACATAAAGGAAAGAGCAAAGCTGTAAAAGAATTCTAAGATGTTCCATCTCTGTTTCCAAAAGAGAAGAAGGACAAAGTGAAATCCTCATAAGTATATATTGGTATGTGGACTTCAGCATGTACTCGGTCAAAACAGAAACAAAACAAGATGTGTAAAAGTTAGAGATGAATTACAAATGGCCAAAACTGGTGGATGAAACCACTGCCCTCCATTTCAGGTTGTCGTGGTTTAACTCCAGCCAGCAACTAAACAACACATAGCTGCTCACTCACTCCTCCCTTCCGCCCCTGGTGGGATGAGGAGAAGAATTGAAAACAAGTAAAACTCATGGGTTGAGATAATGACAGTTTAATAATTGAAATAAAAAATAAATTATAATAATAGTAATAATAACTGTAATGAAGACAACAAAAAGAGAGAGAAATATAACCCAAGAAAGACAAGCGATGCACAATGCAATTTCTCACCACCCACTGACCAATGCTCAGCCAGTCCCTGAGCAGTGATTTGCCCCTCCTGGCTAACTCCACCCAGTTTATATACTGGACAAGACATCATATGGTATGGAATATTCCTTTGACCAGTTTGGGTCAGCTGTTCTGGCTGTGTCCACTCACAAATTCTTGTGCCCCTCCAGCCTTCTCACTGGCTGGGCATGAGAAGCTGAAAAGTCCTTGACTTAGTATAAACACTACTTAGCAATAACTAAAACCATCAGTGTGTTATCCACATTATTCTCACACTAAATCCAAAACACAGCACTATACCAGCTACTAGGAAGAAAACTAACTCTATCCAAGCCAAAACCAGGTGTTAGAAACAGTTCCAAAAAATACATAGACCACTGTCAACCAGTTTTGTTTACTGTCCCCACTTGTATCTTCTAGAATCCCTCATTTTCTTCCCTGAGAGCTCTGAATCAGCTGCCTGATGCCTTCTCATTTTCCCCAGGAAGGTGCATTAACAAACTTAAGAGCCAAGGAAGTAAGATTGCTATTTTGACCAGTTCTAATATCCCAGAGGAACTCTAATTTGAAAATCCTCCTCACTTTCTCCTCTCTCCTTAGATACATATGCTGAGTTCAGAAAAGACATGCAGGAAATCTAAAAGGAAATCTTATCCATCAGTTGTCAAGAATATAAAAATGAAGGCCGGAGCTTTCTGCTGGCTTTAATAGTTATTTCTCTATAATCTGAGAAAGCCTACTCAGTGTAAATCCACTACAAAGTCTAACAATGCTGGTATTTCTAAGTGCCTGAACTACCGTACATTATATAAACTTATAAATTACATGAAACTGATGTATATGCATTTATATGTGCAATACAGTGCTGTTGATGTAAAAAGGAGTGAAAATGTTCAATTTGAAGTTAAGATCGTACATACTGATGCAGAAGTGTCATACAGCTTTGAGTGTATTATTTCTTGCTCTAAAATTAGGAGCAATATCACTGGCATGTTTATATTTTTTTATTTATTGTGGGGAATTTAAAAAGACATGGAAGATATGTATTTATATAGATATGTTACATATTAGAGAGACTGTAGTCATGCAGTTTCTTCTTCTATGCTGCTTTTAGATCCCATAGTGGTTAGTATTATAATGTCATCACTAAGAACCTCTAACAATAATGAAGTATATAATGTATGTGAAGGCTGTCTATGCTGTCTATACCATAGTTCTTCAGTATTCTTTGTCTTAATTGAAAACACAGAGAACTGTGTACAGCTTTTCCATGTTTGTCCTTTTTTCCTCTCAGTTATATCACTGAAAAGGAAAAGAAGTAAAGATTAATTTCTTTTTTTTCTGTAGTGGGCATTCCCCTTTTCTGGGATTGAGGTGGTTCTTGCCTTTTGTTTACCAGTTACTACTGAGTACCATTCTTGATTGCTTCTCAGATAATCACAGCCACAGATAATCACAGTAGTCAAAGATCTTGATCTGTATTAAAACCATCTTGAATGTATCAAGGGAAGCAGATACAGTTGTTTAAACAATGAAATGTAGTCACCAATATTTGTGTCTGCAGACTTTGTTTTATTTCAATCTGTATTACTCCCCCTCCCAGTGTATATCCCCCTTTGTTAATTAAGGATTTTGTTGTAAGAAGGATTGAGAATGAAGTCAGGTTGTAGTGATATATACTATCTTCCTTTCACTATTCCTTATCTCATTGCAGTTTCATAGGCAGTACTACAATAATATAAATTATGCTGTTCTGCTGCACGTTGAAAGATGATATGGGTCACTTACCAATGGTTATTTCGGAAATCATTCAACCTTTTTCATCCTTTTTCATCTGACAAATTGGTCTGTCACTGCCTAGTTCTAGGTGAAAGTTGGAAAGTCAAGTTGATTTTGTGTTTTATGTGATTGACTATTATACTTTAGAGTATGGAAGCATGTAATTTCTGTGACTATTGCCTAATCCGTTTCTGTGACTATTGTCTAATATGTATTGCCTAATATGTATTTTTCCTTGAAATTTTACAAGGCTTTTTTTAGATTTAATTATCTGTTTTTCTCCCTATATAACAAGAAATCAGTTTGTTGTTTTTTTTTTTTTTTAAATTTTACTAATCTTTGATTTTTAGATTTATTACTCCTGAAGATACAGCCTGGTTTGATAAAACTATTACTAAAGCAATTGAGGAATATGTGGATACAGACTTAACAGAAGTTTTCCAAGCTGAACCATATTTTGCAGATTTTTTACGGGACATGCCTGAGCCAACTGGTGATGAACCAGAAGATTTTGTGTTTGAACCACCAAAAATTTATGAGGAGGTATTTAATTTTACGCTTAAAATACTAGGCACTTATTTTTTCCTTTAATTGTTAAGTATGTTATATTGCTGAACTCATATGATACAGAAAGTTTTGTTGAATACCTACTATGTTTTTTGTGAAGATATATAAAAAATTTTCTGGCTTTAGTGATGTTAAAGTTAATAATGCCATAAAAATGTAGTTTATTCATTCCTATTCTCCTTGCTCCTTTTTTTCCCCATTAGCAGAAAAATTCTGCTTAAACACAACTACAGTCACTACAGTGAATTAACAAAATAATCTCATTATTTGTGGCCAACAAACGAACTCAAGTTTGTGTAAAAATGTCAGTGCAGTTTTAAATTCTGAAGGGCCGTGCTAGTACCGTTACTGATTTTTTTTTTTTTCCAGATTCCAAGCTTTGAATTTCTTTGTGAAAAATTGCAAATGTATCAGAGACAATACAATGGCTGTATTAGAGGATCATTTCTTGATTTGGTGTTTTTTAGGGATGCAATGACACATCTTATTAAGGTTTGGGGTTTGTTACTTTTTTTATTAGTTTAACTGTTCCAACAGTGTTCCTGATTTGGGCAAGCTATGCTTAGAAGGCGCATTCTGAAAAGCTACTCTTAATCCCTAAATTTGCTTGTCATCTTTGCTAGTCATTTACAAGAAGTAGTAAAGAGCTACAGTCTTTTTACCTGTTTGCATGTTTGTAATAAATACCTTATTTTATATATTTGTTTAAGCTTCTATGTATTCAGAGGTATGAAGTTTTTCCTCGATAGGAAAGGTGTGGTCATAAAGAGGCATGTTTATATTTTCTATATGGAATGATTTTTAATCATTAAGAATTCAGGGAATGCTTCAAAGGTATTGCTACCTGACAAGTGACCAAAACAACATGAGGTAGAATCTGATTGGATGAGACACATTAAAAGAAATAAAAATCAGGGCTGTAGTAGAATCAGTGTGTAGGGTTGAGGAAAGCCTCAGATTTAGAACCTAAATCTATGCCTCAGATTTAGGAAGTTGTGTTTGTTATCCTAGGAATTACTTTAACTTGGTGATCTGTTTACTGAAAGATATATAGAAGCCACAGTGAAACCAAAACAGGAGATGTTTCGTTCTTCTCTAGTTGACCTCAAGTGAAGTAAATTAGTTTGCTTTGCATTTAAACAGAAGAAAATAATTTTATTTTTAAATACATTTCGTGTGATGCTAGGTGAATTTCAGAAGACTTTGAGAGTCTCTGATACTCCATTTTCATGGGCAAGTTCTAACCAGAATATCTAGGATATGCATTTAGGTAGTAGAAAGGAGCCCAGCTGTCACTATGGTGACAATAAATGTAGTCACCCTCATAATTTCACATTTAGACTTCTATTTTAATATAGTTATCTGGATAAGCTCAGAGGGAACTGTGCATAAAACCAAAATTTCTTCAAAGAAAAAAATGAATAGAATTCAAAGGCTTGATGTAGATGCCAATCTTTTGCATTTTGTACATAATTTACATGAGGAGCAAAGCAAACTGGAGCATCTTAAAAGTAATAGAGCACTAACATATAATAAATCCAAGGAAGGTGTGATGTTTATATAGGAGATGTGTAAAAAAGCAGTAACTTACAAAAGCTGGATTACAAATTTACTATCTGGGAGACTGCTTAAGAAAACTATCTCAAAGGGAATGTTGAAGGCAGATAAAATAGAAGATAATACTAAATGGTAGTTTAAAAGTGTTCAAGTCTTTCAGACTCTTAAAATTAGGAATGTAGTATGTTTGTTCTTCTAGCTAAAGTTTTTTTATTAATATTTTTAAACACACTCAGGATGATACCATCAACATAAAGCGGAGCTCAAAATGTCTCCGTTTATATATTTAAATCCTATGTGTAACTGATTGTAACCATCCTATATTCTTACATACAGCTTTTTCATTAGCTAAACAAAATTTGTAAAGAATGTACAAGTGTTCTTTTGAGAGGAAAAATTTTCTGCAAGCGTCATTTTAATAATCTTTACATTATACTCCAGTAAATAAAGTGTAGAGTATAGGTGTTTTTAAATTTTGTTAATTAACATTTTAATTTAAATTTATTAATGAGCTTTTCTTCCATTTTTTCCTATATAGATTTCCCGGATAATTCGGACAGCACATGGGAATGCTTTACTTGTTGGAGTTGGTGGTTCTGGAAAACAAAGTCTTTCAAGGTTGGCTTCCTTTATTGCTGGCTATAAAATATTTCAGATCACTTTAACCAGGTAAGAAATGCAAGAAATATATAAATCCAATTTATTCTATTGCTTTCTCTTTACATAGTCATAACCTTATGTTTTTAACAGTCCCACCGCCGCTTTCTTTTTTCTTTTCAGTTTGTCACCATTTAAAAATGTGGAAAACAATAAATTCTTATCTGGTTTGTATACAACACTGGATTGTTTGAGCTGAAAAGATGGACCATTTGTTAGCTATTCCTGAGGCAAAATATGTGTGTTTACAAAGGATGGTTGAACTATCACTTATAAAACACTACAATCTGAAAATAGCAGTATTCTGAGTTGTTTTGAATTAACAGGTAATGTTTATTATTCCTCCTAGATCCTATAATGTAAGCAATCTGTCAGATGATTTAAAATTGTTGTATAGAACAGCTGGAGTAGAAGGAGAAGGCATCACTTTTATTTTCACTGATAATGAAATAAAAGAGGAGTCATTTTTGGAATATGTAAATAATCTGCTGTCTTCAGGTGAGGTAAGAGTCTCAATGTGACAATGTACTTTAGAAGCAGGGAACTGCAGAATTTGTTCCCACTAGTTTATTTCTATTTATTTTGGTAATAAATCGTAGAATTAATAATGATTAAGTCAAAAATATCTCAACTTTTAAAATAAAGAGTGCTCTTGATATGGAGTTCCTTTATCTCTATTTCAGTGTAAGCCAGGAAAAGATAAGGAGCTGTGATGTGTAGTTCAGTAGCCTTTATTAAATGAGGATTCACTGGCCAGTCAAGGTCTGTACTCTTCCTGAGTTAGACTTCCTAGTTTTTAATGGAGTTACATATGTCTAAACCAGGGACAAATTTGGTTTTTAGTCTGTCTAAACTGTATATATACAGAGAGAGAGATATGATGTAAACAGAAAAATGTTTATAAACTCTATGATAATTAAATCCATGCAATTTATATTCTTATCAATTTTAATTTTATAAAAAGATTTCTAATTTATTTGCTCGGGATGAATTGGATGAAATCACCCAAGGATTAATACCTGTGATGAAAAAAGAGATACCTCGTTGTTCTCCTACCTTTGATAACCTGTATGAATACTTTTTAACTCGGGCAAAGAAAAACTTGCATGTTGTCCTCTGCTTTTCTCCAGTAAGTTTTTTCTCATATCTGTCTTCCTTACTTCCATTAGCAAATTGTCCTATAAGGCGTGACAGGATTATTCAAGCTTTATATTTTCAAGGAGATTTAAAGGTGCATAAAAAGATTACCGAAGTCTGATTATAATTGATGAGATAATAAAAGTAATAGTACAGTTGTGAGAACTTAAAAGCAAAATACTTAACAATTGTATAATTCTGTACATGTTAAAGTAATTTTTATTTTTTCCTCCTGGCGTATTCTTTCCTAATACAAATCAATGAATATATCTTTGTGAAGTTCTTGCTTGTTACTTGAAAACAAGAATCTAATGGAATTTAAAGTAAGTTAACTGAAGTTTTAAAATATTAAGAAACATTTATGTTTGTGATGAAATTCTTTCTTCAAATTTCATAAAATACTGAATATTGGAAATTTAGCAAAATACTTATATAAAAGAAAAAACTGTGCAGGCTGTTCTAAGCAGAAAATTAGCAAGAAAAAAATAGACTATTTAGGTTTTTATATGAATTAAACATTTTGATCAACCTAATTAATTATCATATTGTAAATTAACAGTGTTAACTCTCTTTAGGTTGGTGAGAAGTTCCGTGCATGTTCTTTGAAATTTCCTGGTCTCATGTCAGGGTGCACCATGGATTGGTTCAGTCGATGGCCCAAGGAAGCTCTTGTAGCTGTAGCCAGTTA